>BLKR01006016.1:0-66985 GCA_011170035.1 Teleogryllus occipitalis | reverse complement strand
TCATTTATTTCACATTATGACTAAATAAATAAATAACTAAATTATTTAATATCACAATACAAAACGAAATCAAGGAAAGAATTCATCATTCAAACATATTCTGGTCACTTAGCTAAGATGTGTATATAAGGAAGAATTTAGTAAGAAAATAAACATCAAATAGTAGTGAAGAAAATAAGCAAAATAGAATTCTCTTTTATTTGATAGAAAAAATCTAGCAAACATATTTTCGTATGAAGCCACTATTCATCGTCTCGCGTCGCTCAAGCTTGCACGTGTACACCCCTTTCTGGATTTTAAGGGGAAATGAGAGCGGAGTCAGGGGAAGTTGCCCTTGCCCGTAGGAGCGCCGGGGTTCCCTGGGCGGGCAAGTAGCTCGTGCGGGCGCGGTGTGACGTGTCTGATCTAGAGAGTCTCTTGGTAGATCTGAGGATTTTAAGGCGGAATGAGTCCGGAATTAGGGGAAGTTGCCCTTGCCCGTAGGAGCGCCGGGGTTCCCTGGGCGGGCAAGTAGCTCGTGCGGGCGCGGTGTGACGTGTCTGATCTAGAGAGTCTCTTGGTAGATCTGAGGATTTTAAGGCGGAATGAGTCCGGAATTAGGGGAAGTTGCCCTTGCCCGTAGGAGCGCCGGGCTCCCCGGGCGGGCAAGTAGCTCGTGCGGGCGCGGTGTGACGTGTCTGATCTAGAGAGTCTCTTGGTAGATCTGAGGATTTTAAGGCGGAATGAGTCCGGAATTAGGGGAAGTTGCCCTTGCCCGTAGGAGCGCCGGGCTCCCCGGGCGGGCAAGTAGCTCGTGCGGGCGCGGTGTGACGTGTCTGATCTAGAGAGTCTCTTGGTAGATCTGAGGATTTTAAGGCGGAATGAGTCCGGAATTAGGGGAAGTTGCCCTTGCCCGTAGGAGCGCCGGGCTCCCCGGGCGGGCAAGTAGCTCGTGCGGGCGCGGTGTGACGTGTCTGATCTAGAGAGTCTCTTGGTAGATCTGAGGATTTTAAGGCGGAATGAGTCCGGAATTAGGGGAAGTTGCCCTTGCCCGTAGGAGCGCCGGGCTCCCCGGGCGGGCAAGTAGCTCGTGCGGGCGCGGTGTGACGTGTCTGATCTAGAGAGTCTCTTGGTAGATCTGAGGATTTTAAGGCGGAATGAGTCCGGAATTAGGGGAAGTTGCCCTTGCCCGTAGGAGCGCCGGGCTCCCCGGGCGGGCAAGTAGCTCGTGCGGGCGCGGAGTGAGGTGTCTGATCTAGAGTCTCTGGTAGCTCTGGGGATTTTAAGGTGGAATGAGTCCGGAATCAGGGGAAGTTTCCCGTGCCCGTATGAGCACCGGGCTTCCCAGGCGGACAAGTAGCTTGTGCGGGCGCGGTTTGACGTGCGTGTTCTATACAATGTGTCAACTGTTTCCCTCAATTCTCGATATTACCCAACCCTTGCTCACAATACTAGGTACTTAAGATTTCACGTGAAAGCAGTCAGGTGTCCGGGTGACGTCGCGTCGATGATAGTGATGCCGACGGTTCGACCCTTCTATCGTGGTCTTCTTCAGGGCTGGAGTGACCACCGGTGGAGAGAAGCCAGTGTCATGTGAAGGCTCTCGGCTGTCCAGGTGACACCGCGTCGAGATCAGTGATGCCGACGGTTCGACCATTCTATCGTGGTCTTCTTCAGGGCTGGAGTGCGAGTGGAGAAGACCATGAAATTGATGATCGAAGCGTCAGCATCACTGCCCTCGACGCGGCGTCACCCGGATAGCCAAGAGCCTTCACATGACTGGTCGCCGAAGCCTACAATTATAAGATATCTCGTGTTTATCAAATTGTATTTATTTTAGCCAATTAAATAAAACAAAAATGTTACATGCAACTGTAAAAGTACTGTCTTCTCGAGAACTCCCTCGTATCATTGCTCGTGGGGTAATGCCTTCCTGTCGTAGCTAAAGTACCTCTTTATCGTCTAGTGTAATAAATGACTCTTTCCTGTGCGCGGGCGTTGTGACCCAGAGAAGCTTCCTGCCGCTTGGCGGGGGCGCGCAACAAATGCCGCTCGTTATCGCAGTATTAAATTCCTCCGCCGAGCGGCGCGCCCGCCGCCGCGCCGGGAGTTGCCGCGGAAAGAAAGAATGCGCCGATAAAAGGCCAAGCAGTAGGTGGGAGGAGGGGTGCACCCAGCCACGCCAGCCCCTTCCACTACCCTTCAACTTCTGCTGGTTCTACGGGCGACGCCACGGGAAAGTAAACAGTAATAGCCACCCCCCTTCGCAACATTGTTGTCTGAAAATGCTCGCGCCTAACAACTGAGAAGCCGTATGTTCGAGCGTTGTGTAGTTACCACAGTCTGCAATAAATTAAAAAATAAAATAAGATAACAGTTGCGAGGGCGACTTCTAATTGTATTAACGATGAGTGAATTATACTTGAAAAGTAAATGTTGAAGAGATAATATGAGTATTTACAGTAATCTATATATAAGCATAATATGGAGGATATTTTACGTTTATGTTGGTGTAGAAATCTAATTTACATGATCAATTTTACGAGGCAACAAACATGCGGATACTGCTTGTTTCTGCGTGCATTGGCAACTGTTTTCTGGGTGCGAAAAGTCAGTTATTAAATTGATTTTATCATTTTGGTTTATTTGGCAACAAAGTTCCAGTCTATGTAGTAGTAGATGATAATATTTAATAATAATTACAGTATACTCCTAATTCATATCTTACAATTAAATGTAATTTAATAAAAATAAATTTGTAGTTAACAGATCACAACCTGATAAAACCATCTTATAAGGCGCTAGATGTATTTGATAAGGCGAATAATGTGTGCCTGTGAATATTTATCTAAGCCTACTAACAATGATATTATGTAGCACCGCTTGTCGTCGGTCACATTTATGACCAACGGAAAATAGAAGCAATAATACCCGACATTAGGCCCTACACGTAGTTTCTATAGTGGCGAAGAGATGGCGTAAGTCAGAAAAGGATTTCTGAACGCACTCGGACCATAGCCAATCAGGAAATTTTTGTGGAAATACGGACGTGGCGTGAACTTGCGTCAAAAGAGCTCGCTCTGTTTCTGGTTCGAGACGCCGAGGTGAACGGTTGCCTACAAGTACACCACATAGTCGACGAGGGACACGCGGAAGATAACGGAACACAAAAGCTTTAATAAAAGGTAAATGACTGAACACTTTTCATGGATTTACGTACTGTGAATGTCGTGAGATTACATGGAATTAGTAAATTAATATTAAACAAGAATGCAATGAATGAAAGAACGACGGCGGTAATAGATCGAAATGAATCTGTAAAACCACGTTGCTGCATTCTTGTTGCTAGAAAGGAGGACTATTGTAACATAGGACATGTTTTTTCTTTGTTACAGCTTTCATATATTTTTCATATATTTTTTATTCTTATTTTTGGAATTTCACTTTGGAAATCCTATTATGAAATTTTGAGAATTATTAGAAGTACGGATTATCCAACAACTAGCTTGACTTTTGCTATTACGAAGTCATAACTTGGAGTTTCGGACTCGCATTCTGATGCGACCATCGCCTCTGCGAAAGCTGTGGTGAATTTTCGCTGAACGACGAGGAGACGGCGTTCGGAATACTCCAATTTCGACGCGACAGGCAACGCACGGACCTTGCAGAAGAACGACGACCTTGAGGCGCGAGTGTCGCGCGACGGCCAGCTACACAGCGCGGGACCAACTTGAGGAATTCGCCGGTCGTGAGTCACATAAAAGCAGAAAGAACACTCATTAAATTTCAGTCTGAAAAAAACTTCTGAGATAGGATTATAATTATACTAGCCAAAACGTTGTAATGTGAGCTTCCCTCAATAACAGACGTTGATCCCTCAATAACAGATGATAGATCTACTTTAGTAATCGGGTTACAATTAAGACAGAGAAAACTATTAGATGTCGATTTTCGTATATATATATATATATATGGCACCGATCTTGAAATATATTTCAGCCTTACGAGGTATCTTACACGCCCGTTTTAAATATATTTTTGAACTATTGGGTCTTGCCAAACAACATTATCGTCTTCGCTCAACCTCAATGTAATGACATTGCTAAATTTCGTAAGAACACATATTGAATGAAATGTAACCGCAAGTTCTTCGTTGAAATGCAGTATTATATTCTATATAATTTAAATTGACTGCATCCTGAATATTTTATTCTAGCCTTCCCTGCGATAAGTATGAACTTGTGGTTTTATTAGATAAACCTTGAACATAGTCATACAATAACCGTTTAGGACGTTGAGAGCTATTTGTCAGTTCGTGTTACAAAATTATATTTCAGTTCGCGTCGACGTCCCAGGAACGACGCAAGACAAGCCGAAACACAATCGGAAACGATCTGAACGGAGAGGAAATGCGAAATAAATCCGAAGGGGATACGCAGGGAGTGGAGCGCCCCACATCGTCCGGGAATGAGGAAATAAATTTACTGTCGACAGGTAGCGCTGCGAATCCAGATCCAACGTCGCTTGTTTGTGTGCGCTGGTTCGCCAAACAACAGACACGCTAATGGCGAAACATTAAAATAAATAAACGTCAGGGAAGAAACAAACGCCCGGAGCTACCCGACTTCGAGTGGCAATAACCAGTGATTGATGCGCTGTCACGGTTTACGTCGTCTGGTGCTGCGATCGATTCAAAGTCGTTTACGAAACAACGCACTGCTTTGTATAGAAGGGACGCGGCGAACTTTGGGGGATTTTCCATTCCTTCAGATGACTGTATCAGTTCACTTGAAAATCGCTCAAAGTTTTGTTCTTTTGAATTTGTGTGTTCTGGTTCAACCCAGCATGTGCCAAACTGTAGGGATATTCTCTGTCCTAGTAAGTAAAAAACCCATCGAACACACCGAGAGAGGTGAACACTGTATCAACTGATGTCACTGCAATGTTTCTGACTGGGAGGTCCTAGGTGCGAGTCCCGACGGCGGCGGAATTTACAGCAGGGTCGAATTTACAGGCTAGGCCGACCCTGGCTTTACAGTTATGTCGAATTCAGTCACTGGAGAAGAATTCTAGCGGCCGGCCGCTCTGATCGGTAGTTTTCCGTGGTTTCTCCGATCAACACCAGACATGCCGGAGCTGTACCCTAACAAACTGACCACGGACCGCGCGCGATCTTCCCTTCCTCTTCATTGTCCTACCCTCGCCCCATACACACACATTTACAGTAACATGCGCTGCCCTACCATGCATGCATGAAGAATATTTTTATGTTAAAAGGGAATATTTGATTTCCGAACAACCTCCCTTTCCATTTGCGATCTAGTTACCAGTTTTCAAGGAAGTTTTTCTCCCAGAATAGCGAGAGATTTTCACATTAATTTCATTAAACTACACGTTTCAGACCAGTCACTACATTGGTCGCTCTCTCTCTCTCTCTCTCTCTCTCTCTCTCTCTCTCTCTCTCTCTCTCTCTCTCTTTCTCTCCCCTTCTCTCTTTTTCTCTCTCCTTCTCTCTCTCTTTCTCTCCGATATTTTTATGTATGTATTATTATATTTTTAGAGTACTGTTCCGGCGTTACTTTTACCGGCGGATTAAAATTAATTGATGCCAATTTAACAATTAACGAACGGTATAATTGTATTTGTTAAATTCATTCTTTCTTAACCGAGCATTTGATGTCTAGGTATGAAACGTTTGTGAAGCTTTCCTACTGCAGTATATGGATAAATGTTGTTTATTTTCATCTTAGGATCGCAATCATGAGAATTGCCAAACAATAGAACTGTGTATCACCCGAATCTCTAATAGCCAGTGTTTAAATCTTGAGCATTGCTGCTTCAATTTTTTCATCGATTAAGTCAGACAAAAATATATCATTAATTAATAGTGTTTCTTTCACGGAAGTACATTCTATAAATTCTCATATTATAATTACCAACTACTAGGCACAAAGTATATTTGCATCGTTAACGAGCCCCTCACATTTTCAAACCTTAAGATATCAATGTCATTGATTTCAGACCGTATTATTCGTACATTTGACAATTCATCTTGGGAATAGAGATACTCTCCATGCCTTTACCACGTGTAAACATTTTTGTTTGAATAATACTATTTACTGAACTGATCTTACGTACGTAAAGTTCCTCAATGCGGTGCCGCTAGCCGATTTCCGTAACTATGATCCGGGAAATCAGGAGGTTATGCAAGTCGAAACGTCGTGGGGTCCTGGATGGGTGACCGTCTGGGAACCCCGGGAATGTACCTGCGCCGAGGCCTTGGACGAAGAGCACTATGTTTAATGAGCATTATTGCACGTCACGTTCAGTGCTAGTACTTGGTTATAAATAGAACGTGATAACGAATGAATTAACACAACAAAACATAATAAAATGAATAAACGTTATCGAACGCCGTCCGTTGGGAGGGGCTTTTCATTCCTGTGTTTCGGTGCGTTGTGTCAATATGACAAACCAGCATCCGGCAAACAACTCGCCCTCCGGTTGGCGAGGGCGCCTCGCTGCCGGGGAACCCCCCTCCGCGCCCGCCCTCCATTATCCTGGCGCTGCTGGGGCGCACCGCGTCGCGACGCGGCGCCTGCGGCTGCCGTCGAGCGCCGCGACGCCTCGGGACAATGCAGCTGCGCCGCCTCCTCCCCGCCCCTCCCCCTGCCCCGCTCCGCCCCCGCCGCCGGCCGCACAAAGGGCGTCGCGAAGGCGGCGGCGGCGATGGCAGAGGGCGCTGCCCGGGGCGCGGTGGTCGGGAAAAACACCACATTGCACGGGGCATTTTATTACCCTGCAGCCAATGATTTCAACGTACGAAATTCTGTTCCTTGCCGGAAAAAGGATACTATTTCACATTTACTCTAGGTTACCGAAGGGCAGTTTAATGTTGTGAATGAATTAAAGAGATGATATTGTTGTTAGGACGGTTTTCAACACTTAAGGAAAGTGCAATAATCGTATTAAAGACTTCGCGAAGGAGGTGAAAATGGCGGGGAAATTGCTGGCAATGCGCTGTGGTCGGATATTACTACATCGCACGGGGCATTTTACTGCCCTGCAATCGGTTTTTGAACGTACAGAATTATGTTCCTTGCAGGAAAAGGATACTATTTCACAATTACCCAAGTTTGCGGAACGCAGTTAAATTAAATGAATGATGTTATTGTTCTTTGTGCGGTGTGCAGTACTTACACAAAGGGCAATCACCATCCAAGGGCGTCGCTCGAGGCGGAGGCAGTAGAGTTTGCTGGGGACTCCCGGTCGGATATGATATCACATCGTACGGTTCATTTCATTTTCCTGTAGCCGGTATTTGAACGTACGAAATTCTGTCCTTTGCAGGAAAATTATACTATTTAAATTTTACCCAAGTTTATAGAAGGTTAGTTAAAATAAGTTATTGCCTTCCCAATGAAAGTGGCGATTATGTTCATTTTTTTGGACTGTTTTCAATTAAGCAGTTAGTGCGGCGTCCTTGCAAAGCGCGAAGGATGTGGCGGTAGAAATCGCTGGCGTCGCTCATTGGTTGGGCATGGCATCACATTGCACGGACCATTTTGTTTTTCTGCTTCCGGTATTTCAGTGTACGAAAGTCTGTCCTTCGGGAGTAATTATGTCACATTGGTCTACGTGTGTAAGATGGTGGTTTATTGCTATTTTCTCTTCTAGAATCTAGTGAACAAAACCATGTTTTTTCTTCTTCTGCCTTCGCTATTATTGTTTTAAACGGATTTAATATCTACAGATAGTACAATGGCCGCATAAAGGGCGTCGCAAAGATTGATTGGTTGGTTGATTAGTGATTCCGGGCGCGTCAACAGCTGAGGTCATCAGTCCCGTAAGTATAGTGCATTTTTTATCGCGGAAGGTGGCGGTGATCTTTCCCCGCTGGATACTGAGATCCAGCGCCGACCTCCCGTCGGCTAACGGGTTTTCCCCCACCAGATATCTCCTACTTTGGGACACCACCCCAGCCGGGACAAACTCTAAGCCCTCGACCAGATGTATGTAAGGAAATGGTTGAATAGGACAAGGAATGGGAAGAAAAGTTTGCGCGCGGTCCGTAGCCCGTCTGTTAGGGTACTGTTCCGGCATTCACCTGAAATTGATCGGAGAAACCACGGAAAACTACGGGCCGCTAGAATTCTCCTGCACACACCGACTTAACTCGACTTACCAACGTAGCTACTGTCGAAAATCCTGCCAATGTCGGGACTCGAACCCTGGGATCTCCCGGCCAGTCGCCATCCCGAAGGAGGTTGCGTTACATGCGGTGGTGATACAGAGCGCTGGGCATCACGAAATGGTCGAAAATGACACCACATCGGTCGGAGCCTTTATTCCTGCTACCACAATTTCGACGTCGTGAAACTCATTGTGAAATGGTCAGACTGTTCGACTTTCAGCGCTGGGACAGGGGTTCAAATCCCAGTCGGATCCATGTGAATTTGTGGAGAACTAGCGGGTTCGTGTTTTAGTCATTCTGCCTTTAATTCCACCAGTGCTCTATCATCAATCATACTATATCATCATACGTAATAATGTACCTATGAATATCATACACTCATGTGAAACATGTACGACGTTGACTGGTGCCAATTTGAAACAAGCCCCTTCTTTCTATTTAAAAACAAGCCCGACTTGGAGGGACATTTCGAAACAGAATTATTGCTGATAAATTTAATTTGGGCGCCAGGAAAAGGTTACACTTGAAACCTAATGATTCCTACATAATTTAAATATCTCTCCTTCCAAACTTATGTTGTGCTAGCTCAGTTCATTGGGGTTCGAAGTTCATAATTGTTGCTACTAACTCTTAAACCAATTATGCAATCTACCATCCATACGGAGTGGCGAGGAATCTGAAAATCTTATTAAAATTCTGGATTGCACGTAACGAACAATGATAATCAGCTTTCTTTCAACTTAACAAATTGGAATTTATTATATTGATAATAAAAAAATCATCTTTGGTCATGACCAATTTTCTCTATAGTTATAAATACCTTTTCTCTAATAGTTATAAAACCTTTTTATTCATTCGTGAGTCTACGCGCGCTTTTTACATCTTCGCTCGATGGCGCCCCATAGAACCTTCTCCGTCGACGCAGGCTTCTTGCTTCTGGATAAAGACCTCGCCTAATGTCCGTGATCTGGTTCCAAATTTTCCCGGCGATACTATTATAATCCGTGACTTCCCTCACTTACGTCACGGTTGCACGCCTAGACGCGTATTTACTTCCCACAAGAACGCTAATACAAGAAACGATGGTTAATTTTATAGAACTGTCAATTACAGTCCTTCCTCGACCTGGTAAAATATATCAGGAGCCGACCCGCTCATCACCGCGATGCTCAAGCGAATGAATGTTCATCAAAAACTCGCAAGCATCCGAATTTTATATTTTTTTCTTTTGTCTCTCAAAACCATGCTTATTCCACCTCTGCTCTGTCATTTCAACCTAACGAAAATGATGCTTAACGCCGGTTGTTTATTTGTCACATAGCGACCCCCTCGCGATCGTCTATTAACATCCCTCTATTCTGTGTCATATAAAATGACATTTCCGTAATGAAAATGGTTCATTTTGGTATATCACACATGTCAGATAAATCCGCAAGGCTTTGGCACTGGTGGAGAGGTAGTGAAGAATATTTTATCGTACGAAATTCTCTCTCAGAGGTAGTAGGTATTATTCTACATTTCCTTAAGTTTACAGAAGAATAGTTTAAATATGTATTTGCCCCCCCCCTCCCCCCAAAATGAATGTGATGTAGGTTTAAAGCCTTCTAACTTCGCTAGTTCTGTGTTTTGAACGGTTTTGAATACCTGCGGAAAGTGCAATTACCGCACAAAGGGCTAAGGAAGCAGCGTTGCCTGCGGCAAAGGCAGCGGGCACTGGCCGTCCCGAAGAAGTCGGAAATGTCACATCGCTGGCGGCATTTTATTCTCCTGTGTCCATCTGTACGTACGAAATTATGTCCCTGATGTAAAGAGCACTATGTCACGTTTACCAAAGTTTATAGAAGGGAAGTTTAAAGATATTTTTGTCCTTTAAATGAGTGTGGACCTGATGGTGTTTGGACCGGTTTCAACTTCGTTATTAATGTATTTTGGATGTAGTTATGCATACAAATTTATTTTCGATGTAGTCTACACAACCAGGAAGAGCAATGCAATTGGAAGAAATGAGTTTATGTACTTTATTTTAGCAAAAACCGGGTGTTCTTTACTTTCAACTTGCAACTACAATTCATCACAATGTTAACTCGAATTTACAGGGGTTTAAGACGCAGGAGATAACAGATTAGTCCACTATATACTTTATGAAATCCTTTGCTGTTGTTGGAAAATGGTTTTTTTTTTGTAACCGAACGACCCTGCAACACCGGTATATATTATGTTAAAATCGGTAGAAATGTGTTGCATTTTTCCCACACCGTTATTCTGGGTTGCGAAAAATAATAAGGCTGCAGTGGAGGAAACGCTTAACGGGATAATTCCCATCCACCAATTTCTCTCGTATATTAGAAACAACAGATTACATGTGTTTGAAATATTTTGCAGAGAATGAGCATGATTAATTTTCAAGAATATCATTCTTCTTTCAGGAACTGAAACATGGACTTGTTTTCACATTTGTTTAAAAATTCTATGTACTCATAAAGCCGGAAAACTAAGATATTTGTGAATTGATATTTTCAATATTCCAGAAATTGTATCTTTTAAAACCGATCGGCCTCATACTTTAAAATTAGGAGTTAAGACAAACAAGAGTAGCTACAGTATAAATATTCTGTATTTCAAATAATTTGAATTGATAAAACTTAGGTTTTGTAATAATAGGTAAAAATGTGTTTGTTCTGAGGCCAAATCATGGAGTGCGAGATTCCCTTGTGTTCTGTCGTTGAAGTGGAATCATCTCTACAGGGAGAACAACAGCGAGTGCAATCACCTGGCGAGATGAATTATTTACGATATCCAGTTGACAATCGCGGTTCCTCGGCGGCGGCTTAAATAGGATATTGTGGAAACCGTTCAAAGCGTTGTGGGTTGGGTTTTGGGATGCAACACAGCGCCGCGAGGTTCAGTTCAATTATGCGGCGACCTGAAACAGGATTACATTTTCAGTAATTGACCGGATGATGGCAAATGATACGATTCCGCCATTCATTGTTCATCTGAGGTTTCAGGGGACCAGTTGTCCATTATTATAGACTATGTAATGTGAATAGTTTAAATATGTATTTGACCCCCCTCCCCCCCACTACAGATGTAAGCAATTAGGAGGTGGAAAAAAGGCGAAAAGAGCTTATATGTATTCTATAGAAAGAAAATAATTATTAGAAATGTATGAATGGGAGTTTCATTGAGGTCACTTCATTTTTACACTTGAATTTGGATTATTAGAATATTTATGAAGGTACCTGTATTTCATAAAATACGAAATGAAGATGCCATTTGAAAAATTTCGTTTGAAGCAATATTCGCCTGTGAATTGCAGAGCGCATTTCGCACGTGTTCTATTTATCTATTTGCTTTTAACCGTAGCTCCTTGTCATAAAAAGAACCCACAAGAGGCAGCACTAACTTTCGTACCGAAGTGAATTGAGGGTTTTACGAGAATGCGGTATGCGGAGAGGGAGTGGCATTGATTGGCGCTGGCGCCGGAGGGATGGGAGGGCGCCGAGTGACGTGAAGGGCCTCTCGCGCTCCCCGCCCCGGCCCCTCCTCCACGTCACGCGCCGTGCGTGGCGCGACGCTCTCCGCGGCCGAGAGGGTGCGCTGCATTGTGTGGGCGCGATTCGCAGGCGGCGGCGGCGGCGACCACCACGGCAGTCACTGTGGAGGAGGAGAATGGGAAGCGATGGGGTCCGCAATGGCTGTAATGGTTATTTAGGTGAGCGGTAGCAACGACTGTGGAAGTTGAGCCATCGACAGCAGTGGCGGAGCTGGTGGCGACTTAAGCTCTGGTGGTGATGGTGGTTGCGATGGTTCTGGAGACGGTGATGGTGGTGATTGTAGAGACAGCGGCGGTAGAGATAGCGGTGGTAGAGATAGCCGTGGTAGAGATGGCGGTGGTAGAGATGGCGGTGGTAGAGATGGCGGTGGTAGAGATGGCGGTGGTAGAGATAGCGGTGGTAGAGATAGCGGTGGTAGAGATAGCGGTGGTAGAGATAGCGGTGGTAGAGATAGCGGTGGTAGAGATAGCGGTGGTAGAGATGGCGGTGGTAGAGATGGCGGTGGTAGAGACAGCGGTGGTAGAGATAGCCGTGGTAGAAATAGCGGTGGTGGACATAGCGGTGGTGGAGATAACGGTGGTGGAGATAGCGGTGGTTGAGAGAGCGGTGGTTGAGAGAGAGAGCAGTGGTAGAGAGAGAGCGGTGGTGGTAGTGGTGGTGATGGCGATTCGTATGCAACAACGGAACGACTGTAGTGATATGGTCTCAAGGGCGGTATGTGATGTTTAGTTGTCGATAGAAGATATTCGACAGAGATAGATTCGATATTTTTGATGAGATTTTCAATATTTTTGAATAGGATTTTCTTTTGCCGTCGCGCATCATAAGCCATACTCATGTACTAGCTTACAATGGCGAGAGGTATTTTTATTTTAAACATTTTTATTTGAGAAATGAAAATTCATGATTACAAGTAGAGAGGTAACAGACATTCCCTCGCTGATTAGTTTTGCTAATTTCTGAAGTTTGGGCTAGCTTTTCGGTGTAGTACCACTGTCTTCGATGCTGCTATCTGTCGGCGCCTTAAAGAAATTTTTCACGTTTTCTCAATTTTTCAGTTCCCTGATAGTAGAATTGACATGTTACTCTGAGAATATTCTCGAAAAGTCAATTATATACAAATTTTCGTTTTATTTAGTATGTAGTATGTAAGAAACTAATAAACAAACTACGGTTTTAAGCTCGTTAAGCCTAAGGTGTATAAAGTTGCATAAAACAATGTGTATAGATATACTGTTTTAATGACTATGTATCATTGTAAACATGGTAGACACCTTTAGTTTTGTTAGAAAATTAAGTTTAATAATCGTCAATTAGCTAAATTAAGTAGTAAGAATTCACATTACGCAAAATAGTATTTCACAGTGTTTCACTGCTGTAAGTACCTTGAAACTTCTCCAAAACACAATTTTTCTAGAGTTTTTAGAATATTTAAGAAGAATTCGATTATACTGTCAAATCATTCGTCTTTCTCAAGTGAATAGAATGAGCTATCGATTACCTCTGTAAACATTCAAAGATCCCTCTCGAAGAATGACGTCTCACTTACCAAGAATGGTGGATCAGAAGAGGGAGTCTCGGGCTATGAGTTAGACGCACAATGATTACCAAATTACGAATGTACGATTCTTCTGCCTTTATGAATACTTCTTAGTTGATTCATGCTATCTCACGTTACAAACTTCCCCTCGTGTTGCACAGAAGACGAACGGCTTGTTTCAAAATAAGGTGACTTTTTTATTCTGTGTATTGGTACATATTGAACACAAGTTCAACGTCTTCGTGAAATCATCTTCACAAATATGACCCATGTTTGACACTAATCTTGTGTCAGTAACTACAATTGTGTCCATATTTTTCAGGAATCACATCAATACATTGAAGAAACAAACGTAGTTTTCCATGATACTTCGTGATTCTTATAGGTCATTGGTGTACGAATACTCGATGCAATGGAACTGTGAAGTATGGTGTCTGTTATTTTTTCTTTGTCGATATATTTGATTCATATAATTGTACAACTATTACTATTATTCATTGTGTCAATATTTTTAATTATATCAACCCATTATGGACTTCCTAAAAACACAGAAAAATTGTTTGCAAGTAGACATTTGAAGTGAAAATAAATACATACCGTTATCCCCTATGTTTATTTCTACTGGACACAATGGCATTATCTTGTAAAGAGCGAATAAAATAGTAGTGTACATATTCACATAGAGTACTCTTCATGGCATTCTTATTCCAGTACGTGATACGTCACACGTGCTGACCGTCCCGCATGTATAGGAATAGGTAGGTAATTAAGTCGTGAAGTGGGAGTGCTCGTAGTACCGCGTGACGATCGAGCGGTGCCGGAGCGGCCATTGGCTGGTTGACGGGCGCCGGTCTGATCGAGGCGGGCGGGCGGGCGGGCGACCTGATTCCAGGCTGCGTCGTGGCCGGCGCACGTGCGCCGTGGCTGGGCGCTCGCCTGGCGACGCGATGGCGCTGCGCTGCGCTGCGCCGCGCCGTGACATATGGGCGCGGTGATATACGCGCGGGCGCGCCTTGACGGATGACGGGCGCCGGGCCGTCCCCCTCCCCCTCCCCCTTGCGCCGCCCATCTGGTCGAGATCAGCGTCGCCGACGCCGCACTTCCCATACTTACAGCATTAATAGTTAGTAGGCTAGTGGTGTGCAGAAGCAAACATTCAGCTGAAAGAAACCTTAGGAAACGGTTTTCCAAAAAGTAGCAAGCACATGTCTCAAGAAGGGCAAATAAAATACATTTTGACAAAATAACTTCAAGAAAATTCCATGACTCTATGATGTACACACAAACAGATATATATATATATATATATATATATATATATATATATATATATATAACAGTTCTTTATATACCGAGAATATCAACTGATGTTCCATAACGTAACTCGTAAAGAAAATATTTAATAGCGGGCGGCCTCTTCCTTGGAGCCCCCCTCTCGCATGACGTCAACTGTGTCGTAAGCAGTGATGAGTATGAACATTTAGACGGATTGCGCAATAGGGGAATAGCAATTGCGGAGTAGCACAATCCAATATTGCATTTTTCAAGGAAAGATGAGATTGTTTCACGGTTTGAGAATTTTTGCCCAATTTCTGGGCATCTAACGAAACCATATAAACCTATCACACAACCGGATCGCATAGTTTTGTTCTATTTCAGCGCGTACCGAAAATTAATGTGGAGGAGACGCTGCGTCCGAAACACAATTGGCATCGTTTCTCCAATACTCGGCAACATTCTGCAGGGCAAAATGCATTTTGCCCTTAAGATTCCAAATATGTTAATACCTTCATTAGTATTTGGTGAAAATGTACATTTTGTATCATTTTTATGTTATCGCTGTCACATATGCAAACCAGAAAAGTCTTTGATTTCCTTAAAATATATTTGAAATTTTAATTATTAAAATTGCTACACACTTTGAATTGAATTGAATCTTTGCAGGATTCCTTCGACAACAAACTGTCACGATTATGAAAAAAGAATATGGCTTGAACCACAATTTAATGTCAATGGTAGGACGCAGGTATGAACGTTTCATTTTATGCAAACTTCATGAGTCGCCTCTAGGAAGCATCCCTTTTTGTTCGGTATCTCAAAGACCGCTTATGTAATTTGTTCGCAGATTTAAGATTCAAACAATTGGTCGTGCAAAGTGGTTAACTTATATTATCTCTCCGTTATTTAAATTATATTTGAAAATTATATTGCCAATCTTCCTATGCCACTGTTCCTATACCAATCTTCAGGAAAAACCAGCCTATCGTGTGTAGAAAGAATTTGTGCATGAATGTTGTACGAGTTATGTCAAATGCAACCTCTTGGAATTGAAGCCGTACGATTTAGAATACTTTCCATTGAATAACTCTTTCTTTGCCTTCTCCTCTCTCTCTCTCTCCTCTCTTCCCTTCTCTCTTCCTCTTCCCTTCTCTCTTTCTCTTCCCTTCTCTCTTTCTCTTCCCTTCTCTTTCTCTTCCCTTCTCTTTCTCTTCCCTTCTCTTTCTCTTCCCTTCTCTTTCTCTTCCCTTCTCTCTTTCTCTTCCCTTCTCTCTTTCTCTTCCCTTCTCTTTCTCTTCCTTTCTCTCTCTTTCTCTTCCCTTCTCTCTCTTTCTCTTCCCTTCTCTCTCTTTCTCTTCCCTTCTCTCTCTTTCTCTTCCCTTCTCTCTCTTTCTCTTCCCTTCTCTCTCTTTCTCTTCCCTTCTCTCCCTTTTTCTTCCCTTCTCTCTCTTTCTCTTCTCTTCTCTCTCTTCCCTTCTCTCTCTCTTTCTCTTCCCTTCTCTCTCTTTCTCTTCCCTTCTCTCTCTTTCTCTTCCCTTCTCACTCTTTCTCTTCCCTTCTCTCTCTTTCTCTTACCTTCTCTCTCTTTCTCTTCCCTTCTCTCCCTCGCTTCCCTTTTCTCTCTCTCGCTTCCCTTTTCTCTCTCTCGCTTCCCTTTTCTCTCTCTCCCTTCCTTTCTCTCTCTCCCTTCCTTTCTCTCTCTCTCTCTTCCCTTTTCTCTATCTTCCCTTGTCTCTATCTCGCTTCCCTTCTCTCTCTCGCTTCCCTTCTCTCTCTTTTCCATTCTCTCTCTCTTCCGCTCTTGTTCCCTCCAACATCTACCGATCCTTTTGTTACTTCTCCCTCTCTGTCTCCTTCCTCTTTAACCCACCCGAACACCAAACTTCCCTGTGGGCGCGCGCGCCCTTTTCTTCCGCACGTTTATGGTGGCGAAGGGGCGGGGCAGCGTGTGGGTGGCCGCAAGAAAACAGCGCCCACCCACTTTGGCGCCGCTTGGCGCCGTTGTTTTGGGGATGCGTGGAAGCCCCCGCGGGCGTTCTTTCCAGGAATAGTATTAACTGGCGCGTTGCAGGGAGATCTAATTTCATTTTTTCGCGTAGGTTGTATTACAAGTGCCAGGATTGATATTTTTGTTCTTCAAAAATTGTGTTCTGTGTTGTCGGATCACCATTGTATTTTTATCGGTTTATTTGTCTAACATCGACCTAAGTTATTGTATTATATCCTTATTGCTATGAAATATTAATTATGTTAAAATAACAGTTTGGGTCATAGTTTGAATATCAAGTGTTATTTCCAGCGTCAATAACGTCATTTAAATAAGCCATTATTTATATAATATCAGTAAGACTTCTTTTTTCTTATACTGATACTACAACTGTGTTTGCCACTCTTTCCGTTTTTATTCTTTCTTGTGCTTTTCCTGCAAAACCTTGCTAGCCATTATTTCTTAAACAGCGTTTCATCATTTTATTGTGTTGTTTTAGACGTTATTTTTCACAATTTAATCACTCGATCAAATTCGATCAATTGTATTGTGCCGTTTTACGTATATATTTTTCAACAAATTAAATCTAGAAATATAAGTTAACCTACACTATAACATAATATGCATGAAAAACCTCATAATTATCAGGACCTAAGGACTAAATAAGAAAAGTAATTTCGCTATTTATTATACTTTCCTGAACAAAAACGCCTATATAATGTACAAAAGTACTGGTTTGATATATTTTGAATGAGGCTTTAGTGATAGTGATGAGTTTGATGAGGGTATGAAACGAACTATATATTGACCGTGAAGTACAGATGGAGAAAAGAGTTTACACTACATGCATATCTTAGACAGCCTTGAGCCTTGCAGGACTCTCAACCGTCGCGCTTGGCGCGCAACTAGGCCCCTCAGCGCCCTCCTGTGAGCGCGGAATGCGGCAAACGCGTCGCGACATGTGAGCGACGGGGCGCGGGTGGCGAGGGAGGCTATTGATGAACGCTACCTAAGGGCATTACTCGGACCCGACACGCGTCTCTGCCGCCCCGTGACCCCCGCGCGCCCGCCGGGCCCGTTGCGCCCGCCCACCACGCCGTCCCCGCCTTCCCCGAAGTTCCCGCTGCCCCACCCGCGCATTCTCCCGCCTCCCCCCGCGTCTGGTTGCCTTCGCCTGCGTCCACCCCTCAAACCTGCTCAATTCCACGCCTGTTCCCTTACTTCTCCCCCGCCTGCTTCCTTACGCCTGTCCCATCCCGGCCTGCATATGTCCACCCCCTCTCCGCCTACACCTTCCCCGCTTCCCACCTGCCCCGTATTCACCTGCCACGCTCCCCACCTGCCCCGCCCTCGACTGCTCCGCCATCGCCTGCCCCGCCCACGCCTGCCCCGCCCACGCCTGCCCCGCCCACGCATGCCCCGCCCACGCCTGCCCTGCCCACGCCTGCCCCGCCCACGCCTGCCCCGCCCCCTCTGCTCCGCCAATGCCCTCCCCGCCCTCGCCTGCCCCACCTCCACATCCCCCGCCCACGTCTGTCCCGCCCTCGACTGCTCCGCCATCTCCCGATCCGCCCACAGCTGTCCCGCCAACGCCTGTTCCGGCCACGCCAGTCCCGCCCTCGCCTGCCCCGCCCACGCCTGTCTCCGCGTACGTCTGCTTCCGCCCCAACCCACCCTCCGCTCTTTCCCACTCCCACTCGCTGCCAACTGCCTCCGCGGTTTCATCTCCCTCCACCTCTTTTCCACCCCCGCCTTGCTCACCCATTCCCCCTTTACCTCCACCCTCGCCGGCCTCTGACCTCGACAACCCGCCATCCTTCCCCATCGCCCACGCCGGCCCGTACCGCCCCCGCCCCGGTCGCCGCCTGCGATCGCCCTTTGGCGCCGCTGGAGCGGCCCGCGCATATTGAGTAGTTCGCGCGGCCACTAATGCGCCACTCCCCCCCCCCTCCCCCGCCATGCACAGCGCTCGGCCGCCGCCCTGCTTTACGGCGCGGGGCCGTCAGTCTGCGCACTCACCAACGCTGCGCCCGCATTCGCTGCAACGGTTCTTCCAGGGCGCCCTCCCTGCCTCTTTCACCTTGGTTGGCACTGCTGCATTACTAGAGACCTAATTTTTATGTAATTACATATTTTTTGCCTTTTACTTACCGTTCTCAAAATGGAAATCTTAGCGAATCGTCGCCATCCTAATACAATATCAATTTTTTTCGTTACATATTTTTACATATTTAGTACTATATTACAAATTTTACATAATTTGCTATTTTCCCAATTTTTTAAATCAATTTTATTACATTTTTTATTACATTTTTTATGAAAACATATTTTTTTTAAATCGGTTTCTTTCTACATTAATACTAAGTGTTGTGGACTCGAGTTGCGCTGCATGAAGACACGGTCGGATGTTTTTACAGTCCAGCGCGCCTCCTTCAGTTAACTCGGTGATGGAAAAGTACGCGACTGAGATCATTTTCGCCTTTAGGTGTGAGAAGCATTACGGACGTCGCGTTTCTTGACCTTTAACCTTAATTTTCGAAAAACATGGGCGATCACCGACGTGTAACAATTCGTTGAGAATGCTTCACGCGGTAGTGATTGTTTGCTAATTGTAGGTACTGCCAGTTAGTACGAGGGCTTCCATTGCGTCTAGTTTGGCTGCTAAACTATGGTCGTGAATGACGATAAATAAAGCTTTTATTACTGACGGGACTGTTGTAAAGTTCAAAATGCGCATCATTTTGTGCTTTCCAAATGATTTTTAAAACGTTTAAATTATTTTTAAAATTTGTTTCGGAAATTTTTGATAAATGTAATTTCGCATTAGGCTAATGTGCTTTATAATTTGTGAATTTTAATATAACATATTGTATCTGATTTTACATATTTATTACATATTCTTACTGTTTTCATCACATATTTATGTACATATTTTTACGTTTCATGATACATATTTTTCCGGTCTCTACTCATCTTTCCGGTCTCTTCTCTCTTACGTCGCATGCCAAGTCGACGGATGTGGAGTTTTCCCCGTATCTTTTTTTACTTACCGAGTTACTGTTTCTTCGTTTAGGATGTTCATTAATACAAACTTTTCTAACCCCAAGTGAATGTTTGGTATTTCGACGCTCATCGGTTGTTTGCCAAATAATTCGGAACCGTTATCATAAGTAATCGCTTCGTGGAAACTCCAGCGTTCTCTCGCAGCTGGGCCTGCCCATTAACACATTGCAATCTTATTTTAGTATTAAACGACGAACAGAACAGTTGTGCATTCATAGCATCTTGGCGGATATTGAATTAGTTCTGTAACAAAAATCAAGGTTATCTGCGTTCCCGGATAAAAACTGCAAGTACAGTAAAAGATCAAAATATATATGATCTTGGCATACTTAAAAAACTAATAATATTTTAAAACAAAATTTGCAGAAAATGATTGTAATAATTTTTAAATACATATATCTGCAACTTATTTTGGGGTTCTGCTGTTGACCCCACCTCCCATTGGCGATTTCCGGGTACTGGAACGTCATTGCTGTACGACTGACAATGCAGTTGTGAATTTCCCTGTATTCATTGATACAGAGAAACTCCTGGGGAGGAGCCTTTCGCTATTCTCCCCGTTTTTTCATTGAGTTTAACATGGAATTCTACTTTCCTTAGGAATCCAATTCTATATTCCTGTTTATTTTCCATTCTGTACTACTCTAGTTCTTGTTTGGCTCGTATTTTTTATTTATTATCCAGCATACTTTGTGGATGTGTCGGTACTACTCTTCTAATAGATTCCATCCTGTCACTCTTCCCACTGATCAATACAAGTATCTGTAGACCAGTGGCGAATTCTCCGATACACTGCGTATACCGCCAGTATATCTAGTAATTCGAAGTGTATAAGAAATATTTCGTAAGTTTGATAATCCTCTAAAACGTTTTTGAGATTTTGAAAGCTCTAAAACAGACGCCAAAAATAACTGTTTTGGTACTGAGAGCCAGTCTTCCGCATCCGTATGCACTATGAAGTGCGTTTGAGCGAGAAGTTTCAAACAGTTCTTAATGCAGTTCAGAGAATTCGCTAACGCTTGCGAAGGCACCGCATGCCAGCCGCGATAGCCTAGGGCTCCTCATGTTTCAAGGGCGGGGAGAGGGGAGAATGCGCATCTGGACGGTCGGTAGGCACCGCAAAATATTGCAGTGAACAGTCCTTCTCTGGTCGTTAGTAAGTTACAATTCTCTCAATTTTTTATGTAAATGGAGTGTATTAATGATCCAGAAGTTATTGATTTGTGAAATTGTGTTATAGAACAATTATTAAGGACGGAATTTCATAGTTTTGGGATTTCAGAAAAGCTCAAAATAAAAGACAACGTTCGAGGGGCAGCTCCCATAAAGTGCGGTATACTTAAAATAATGTTCAGGATTCGCCACTGCTGTAGACATATTTCAGAAGTGTCCCCTAAAATTTTCTTGCGTTGTCGTCGCCCCTCTTTTGATATGACAACGACTGCATGCTTTCGAATATGCAACGGCATCATGCTTTCTCATATTTATTTTGGAAAAAGACTCCTTAGATGACAAGGTAACTTGTTTCTTGAAACAAACATTTCTAATTCCCGTAAGGCACCGTTTTATGACTTTAATCATTATTCACCGCTGTTATTCCGTGTATTTGTTTCGAACGGCGTAAATATATGTTGTATAAAAACGTATTTTAAGTTCTGATTCTGTGACCTTCGTCGCTTGTATTATCATAATTAGTATAGCATATTTTCTTACAATTGATATCACTTTCTGGTCCCACATCGTTCATTTGGAATCTTCCGTCACCGTTTCTACCCGTCCCTCTTCAATGTCGTCTGTGCATTTACTCCGTGTATTTCTCACCGTGTGCACGTTTGCTTCACCACTTTGCTGAAGCTCTTCAAAACGGTACAGACCTCCCTGCATCTCCCTCAGCACGAGGAAGGCCTGCGCTTGAATGGAATGCTTTATCAAGTGGCTGCTGATGAAAGGAAGGCTCAAATGCTCGGTGTGTCAAATGACTGGCTTACTCTTTTGTGGCTGATAACCAACTGAAAGGTCGTGTTCAAACACTGGCCGCACAAAACATTTATTATCCAGATTTGCTTTCAAAGCCTTTGACACGCATGAGGTGGATTTGTTTGGTAGCTTGTTGCACTGCGATTAGACTTTTCGATAAGAGACAGGCTTAATTTCGGGATGATATTTTACAGTAAACTCTTGTCGGATGTACTTGAGAAAACGGCTATCTCGGATACGAAATCAATGTCAGAAAATAGGGTAAATTACCAAAAAGGATTAAATGCATAAATTCAAATTGCAGAAATATTAATTAAATTATAAGCGAATGTACATTTTTTCGCAGTCGAACAGGAACAACTAAAACTGAGAGGCAAGCACAAACGACAAACAAATGTTCACGAGAAAATCTGACGATTATCCAACGGCGTCCATTATTTCTACTCTTATTACCGGTGACAGTATCGCCCGGCCTGCTACTACTACAGAAACTAATTTATGAAAATTTGAATTCCGTTTTAAATGAATAATGTTAGTGCTTTTTCATCTCTTTTTACTTATTGTACTTCGTTTATCTAGGACTCGGATAATCGCCAGACAATTGTATATTGCGAAATCTGTGTTAGAGTATAACGTTGTATTTTGAATGGGGATGTTAGCGCGGTATACCATCACGTTAATTATATGTAAATTATGAATAAATTGTAATTTTGTTCCAGTTTGAATTTTATTTTATGAACTTTGAACTGAATTTTATTTTATGAATTTTATGAACTGAAATTGAATTTTATGAACTTTATTCTGAAATTAATGCTCCGGTTGGACTAACTAAAATTATTGTTTCATGAGATAATAAGTGTATCAAAGTTCCTTTTATTCCCAATCGAAATTCTCTTATAAAATATTCTCATTGACCATAGAAAATATTTAACGGCCATGTTTTACAGTAAAACCATAGAAGCAATGGTCAGTGTGCAAACGCAATTACAACGCCTATGGCAATCACAATCACAATCACAATCACAATCACAATACACTAGATAAACGTGCAATCCTTCTACAAAACATTCGAGCAAATGTAATATTTAAAACAGTATATTACGACACACATGTTTCGAATGTCTGAAAAGAAAGAAGGATTCGAATTTTCGAATACCAATTTTCCTTCAAAACTCGTGGAAATCTGAAATATGAACCTTCAGCTCGTACATACAAACCGAAGAAATTGATAAAATGTATCGTTCCTTTTTGCAGGCTTAGGTAAGATCGTGAATTTGCATGCGAGTATAATATGGTTGTATTACTTTTGTTATTTTTTGATTTATCCATATTCGTATATTGTAGATCTGATTAATTCTGAAACTGATTTCTGAAGAACATTGGACAGAAATGTTAATGGCTGTTTTTTACGTTTACTGGTTTATTGTTCTTCGTGGTTCAAAAACTGTTTAAGGAAGTTCATAACCTAAGGTACTTTGCGTAATTGAAAAAATGTAAGAAAGGATCATTTGTTTGCCTCCTGGAAGTGGTCATAATTATTAATATTAATATTGATGTAGAGGCAGAAAAGTTTACTAGTTATCTTACGCTTTGTTGGGTGTTTTGTTTGTGTTGGCAGACAGCAACTTCGTGCTGGGCAACGCGCAAGTGCCGGCGCTCTACCCCATCGTGTACTGCTCGGACGGCTTCTGCGAGCTGACAGGCTTCACGCGCGCGCAGATCATGCAGAAGGGCTGCGCGTGCCGCTTCCTGCACGGCCCAGACACCTCCGAAGAGCACAAGGCGGCCGTGGAGCGCGCCCTCGAGCTCAAGCAGGAGCTCAAGCTAGAGGTCATCTTCTACAAGAAGAATGGTGAGTGGATGCCGCTTCTTTCATACGGGTACTCGGGGTTCGCAAATGTGGGGTTAGGCGAAACTATGCCTTTAGGTAAGCCGTTAAGGTAGGTAAGCGTTAAGGTAGTCCATGGGACTAAATTTATGTTTGCCCTTCCAAATCTTCTGCAAGAACGGTAGTGGATAGGTGTATTCAGGCTTCGGAAATGCGACTATAAGTGAAAGTCAGCGTAAAAGTTGTCCATGGTGCTAAATTCATTTTTTTCATGGCCTTTCTCAGTCTTCTACGAGAATAGATATCTCTATTTACATATGGGTAAATAGGATTCGCAAATGTCGCAGTAAGTGAAACTAGACGTAAAGGTAGTCTTTGGTGTTGAATAGATGAATATGAATTTGCATTCGATTCTTCTACATGAAGAATGATGTGTGGAGCCACTGGATTTTACATCATACATAAAGTATTCAGAGTTCGAAAATGTGACATAAATTAGAAGTCGTCGTGAAGATATTCCTTGGGGATCAGTTGTTTATGTACATTCCAGTCTCCTAAAAAGAGAATGGTAAGTTGATGTGTCTCTTTACATAGGCGTATTCAGGTTGCCAGTGCGTCATGACATGAAATTAGTCATGAAGGTAGTCCTTGCTGCTGAATTTACGTAGTGTGCGTATTTGAATCTTCTATATGAAGAATGGCAAGTAGATATCGCTACTTATGTAGGGACATTCAGGTTTCGAAAATGCGACATTAGGTGAAACTCGGCGTGAAAATAGTCTTTGATGTAGCATTGTATGCACATTCATGTGCATTGTATTATTCTACTAGGTGAACGATGTGTGAGCTACTATTTAACTTCTTAAATGGGATATTCAGGGATTGAAGATGTATACATTGAAACTCAGCGCAAAGGCACTCCTTGCTGTTGAATTCATGTTTGCATTTTCGTATTTTCTAGACGAATAATGATATATTTTGCTAAAGAAGGTGTAAATGTAAGATATACAACAAAAATGCAATTTTCTACTCTACAATACACGGATTCGTGCGTTAATTGTTGTAAAAGTCATTCTAGTCTTCAGAAAGAATATGACGTTTCATTCAAAACCGCACCCTATTCATTACATCATTATTTGTATAATACACGTTAAATCGATGAACAGAAGCATATATCTTCTTAACATGGGATTTATCGTTTTTCTAGTAGGGAAGTATTCTGTTAAACACAAGTAACAAATTGAAAATGTGTTCGAGAAGATGTTTTCTAGAATATGATTTTTTAGACGATGTTTTTTTAGAAGATGTGCACTGAAATACCCCAGATTATGAAAGTAAGGAAATGTGTATCTGCATTAATTTGTTATGTAAAGAAATTAATAAGAGTATTACTCTTGATATAATAGTATAATATCTTAAGTAATATTAAATTTTTGGGACATAAAGATGAGGTTGGGGAACAAATTTTCGTAACCTCAACACTGCAGAGTTGGCAAACAAGACATACACGCATGTAGAGCGGGTTGCATAAACTTGACTGTGTGTCGTGTTCATTTCGCGTATACGTTGTACCATTCTTCTTTGTACTTGACAGTTCGGGCTCGGCGGAGACAGTGTTGTCGCGCTTTATTTCTCTTCCACGTACATGCTGCTTGAGAACACCGTATTTCAGTCCAACACTTTCGATGTTTTTTAGTGCGATTCTTATACTATCTGGATACTTTTAATGTTGTAATATTTTGATAATGGTCATCATAAGTGTATGGCTTCGCTCATCTGACACAACGACCTTCATTTATTCCGAGTTAGTAGCAGCAAGAATAGGTTACGTCATTGGAAAAAACCTTCTATGGCGTGTCATTAGGATACCATTGTCGGCGCTATCAAGTGAACTTCAAACGTGAAGCTCAAAGAAGTATGGTACAACGTGTTGTTGGATTAAAATTTTCTGACTTATTGTTTAAAATGAAACTTCATATTAAATTCTCAACAAGATTCTGGTGTTATTAGTATGCTAATAAATAATGTGCATGTATGATTCTGGCTATATTCGATAAATATCTTTATGAAATTTAACTTTTATTCGTTAGTGAAGACGCGGCGTTTGCCGAGTTTGTTGAAATAGCAAGGGGGGATGTCCTTGAAGCGATGAAGACAGAATTGTCTGTAAAAATAGTCCTTGTCGCCGGAAGCAAGTTGGGTTTGTGCAGAGCACTTCGGCCGGCGTATAAACATCCTTTGCCTTCAGGCGTTCAGCTGCCACGGCATACATAAAACGTGAATGGCCACCGAAGAACCGGAAATTGGAAATCGTTCGTCTCCCTGGCGAAAAGGATGGAAAGTCACTTTGTCCGCATTTCCTTCCCTCTACTTCTCATTCGTTAATCTCCGCCTTAATCTAGCGTCGGCTTACTTGAAAATGTGCGAAGAATTAATTAACAACATCTATGTTTTCGAGTTATATCCCGACCAAACTCGTTATGTGGATGTTTCAATCTCAGTATTGTTTCGTCGATAATTTTATTTTTATCAATACATAAAATTTCTGCCGGTGAAATGAGTTTCCTGCACATCAGTGTATAGTGTTATAATCTTAATAATAAATTCGATGTTTCTTTCTTATTTCGGTCCGTTGGATCTTCAATAGTTTTAGCCCTACTTTGTCAAATTCAAAATTATAGGTTTCCCTTTTGTAATCAAATTCTTAATGACTTTGAGTGAGTATTACAAACACAATTTATAATTTGTTTATTATCACTTTTTCAATGCATGCTGGTCAATAATGTAAAATTTACGTGTGATAAAGGTAAAAGTAAATTAGTTATGAAAGAGAAAAAATATATTATGAGGTCTTTTCTATAGCGTCTAACATGTACGTATTATACATTTGCCTTTTTGACGAATCCTTGAAACCTTTCTATAGAAACATAGCGAATTATCTTTGCCGATACTGTCATTTTATCCTACAAATTCAATCCACATTTTTCGGTCACAATTCAGCCGTTGAGAGCAAAAGTGGTGTAAGAAAACATACTTTCCGGAAAATTACGTGTAAACGAAAAACGTAAAACTATTATGCTTAGAAATAAATCACCTAAAGTGTTATGAACGTGTAAAGAAGCTACTCTTTTAACATACTACAGATATTTTGGGTTGAAATATTTGTTTATTAAAATAGAACTTTGTTTACTGTTACTACAAGTTTTATATTCAACCACTAATAAAACGCATTTTTGTTAAGAGTAAATCAGCAGTTCTCAATTTGTTGATAAATTAGTTGGGGTAGAAGACTCCTCATCTTGAACTTGTTCTAAAGGTTCCATATTTTCATCAACTGGGAATGTTTTTAGTGAGTTGAAGTAATTGTGATACACTAGCCTTGTATTGCAGAAGTTTAATCATGTTTTATTTTGTTGTTTTTTGCCACATTTATGGTTCTTCTCTAAAGAACCGCATCCGCTGTATTTGCCCGCTGTATCCGCTGTATTTGTAATTTCCTTTGGCTCCTGCTTTATTACCCCCCCCCAATATTTTAAGCAGTAAAGAAGACTTAAAATCTTATTTAGCCATTTCATATACTGATCTTTTGAACTGAGTATTACACCAGTCAGAGGGAACATAATGAACTTTATTTGTGCCAGGTTGCTCTGTGTTTCCAAAATCGGAGTTACTTTTCATAAATGAGTGCCCTGACCCAAGAAATTTGTGGACAATAATGTTTAAATTATTAGCCTTGTCTGTCAAGATTTTCATCAAGACGCTTCTTCTGTGATGATAAACGAGACGCTATATCTTGGGAGCCTCTGGAAACTATTATTTCGTCCCACATATGCGACGTGCATATGCGACCTGCTGAGATGACACAGGGCATCAGCTAATATCATTACAGTGCCTGAGTCCTAGGATTTTGAGTCCAGGTGGCGGTTGGATTTTCGGCACGACCTAAAGAGGTCATATTCAGCAGCTGTCTGGACGACAATTCTAGTGGCAGGCTGCTCTTATCGGTAGTTTTCCGTAATTCCTCCGATGGTCACCAGGTGAATGCTGGAGCAGAAACCTAACAAAAGGGGTCACAAACCGCGCGCGATCTTTTTTTTCCTCCTCCATGTCCTTTACACATATTCCTTCTCCATGTCTTGCACACACATTCACACCTAGATGCAATTCACTACCGCACTTTTTGGGAGGCCGTTCAGGAGCTTAGAGCCTGTCCCTGTCGGGGCTGTGCCCCGCTGTTGGGAGAAACGCGAATGAAGAAAATCTCGCTAGCTCACGTGCAGGTTGGCTTTTGATCTCACCATCTAGAGGCGTAGTAACACCGTCACCACTGTGATAAAAGCATGCACTACACTATGGGGTCTAATGACCATAGCAGTTGACGCGCCAGGAAACACGAAATAATCAGTCATCAGATGGCGATGAAATCGAAAAATTACCGTTAGCACTTAGACGGTAATATGTACCTCTGCATTCTAAAACGGCGAAGGAATGTATTGCTAATATTACGACTACCTCGCTGGAGTGGTTTTTACCAACTAAAATGACTCTTCCCTTGTTTCACAAGTTGGGAGCGACGCAATAAGTTTAAGCACCACTATTGCCAAAGCTTTATGGGTGCAAGCTGGGCTCTCACTCACTTTCCAGGTTCAAACATCGACGGACTTAAGAGATATGCCTGGAAAGCGATTCCTGGAAAGCAGGTCCCTACCCGAAATTGCTAAGACACATCGGCGCGATGATGGGGGAGTGGGGGAAGTAACCAGGTGGTTGTACACGTAGTGAAGTCTAAACCGGAGTGGAGGCATTCTAAAAGTATAGGCATACTAAAAGTATGAAAGGTCAACAAAGTAGGAATAATTCTACGCATTCATTGAATACATGTGATTTTTACCCGGATTTTCTCACTTAATAGTACATCCATCGCCAGAAAAATCGTACTTTCCTTAGGTATAGGTTGACGTGATGAGCGTTTGGCGCGTTTTCAGATTGTGCTAAAATATCGGGAATTTTTCCTCTTGTCTCTCTGTCTCGCTCCCGCCCTCTGTGACGTCAACAGCCCTTTTCCATACCTCGGAGAAGCGGTCGTCGACGCCTCCGCCCTGCCACCAGCCGCTGCGCGCCTACCGCCGCCCATTGACGGTGCCCCCAGCCCCTCGGGCGCTGCTAAGGAAATTGGGTGCAGCGGTGCGTGCACTCTCTTAGTATGCCCTTTCAAAGTGGCAACCGCCGCCGCGCGGCGCCACGCCCACCGCGCTTCAAGGGATATCGCGAAGGAACGGGGTGGGGGGTACGTATTCCGTTTCAGCTGACAGGGCGTTGGGAAGAAACTCAGGTGGAATCTGGAAACGCGTGGCCCGTTCATCGCGGTGGCGTGCAATGGACGTGGAAATTACGTTCCGCGAGGCTAACTTTCTAAATGTTTGATGTTTCCACTTCAACTGGCCATTAGTCCCGTTTGTGTAGTAAACGCTATTCCGGAAAGTAGCGGTGTTCCCCCTCCCGATTGATGGTGAGATCCGCTGCCGACATGATGTCGGCCCGGTGGGGGGGGGGTCACCCCATGTGTTTTCCCCATCGGGCAAGGTCAAGGTCAAGTGCCAATCAGAGCAGCCAGCTACTAGAATGCTTCTTCAGGCGGCGGCTTAATTCGGACGAACTGTATAGCTAATGTAGATAATCCTCCACCGTCGAGACTCAAACCCTAGGGCCTCCCGATCAAAGTCGCTACAGACACAGCGACAATGCAGGAACTGAGGTAACTCAGTCGATAAATAAAATTTCTAAAGATGAACTTAAACGTTTGAGCCACGATGAGAACAATATGCACAACAGTATCTGGAAATGAATTGCCTCTGTAAACGCAAAAAACAAACTTTCCTACAGAGGGTCTTTTGTTCAACGAAAGTTATTCGTAAAATAGAAGTTAATTTTTGGGAAGGAACGATTTCCAATGACAATATACTGGAAATTGAAAAGAAATTAACCCGACCCCTCCCCTTATCAGATTCCTCGCGGAAACTGACAAATTTATACTATTTATATTACACTCACTTATGTACTTGAATAAAATGTTTGAAAATTATTTATTTGAGCATCCCCGAAGTGTAATTTTATTTGAACATTTTTATATCTTATAATTTGGGTTTTTTGACATAAACACCTGAAGCGGACAGTGCGTTTACTGTTTTTAGCTCATTGGGGGGGAATAGTACTCTGGGCTTGTATGCATGGCTGTTCTTTGTACCAGATATCTTTGCCTTTCCTGGACGTGACGTTACATGGTGAGAGACACACATTATGCAGACCCTCTACTCCTTTACGCAAGTGTATCAAGAAATATTAGGGTTCCATAACTTCAATAAGTTCCAAAAGTGAAATTCGTTCCATAAGTGAAATATGTTCCTTGAGTGAAATACGTTTCCTTAAGTGAAATACATTGCATAAATAAAATACCTTCCATAAGTGAAATACCTTGCATAAGTGAAATACGTTCTGTAAGTGAAATTAGATCTGTCAATGAAATTAAATCTGCAAGTGAAATAATTTCTATAAGTTCCATAAGTAAGTTCCACAAGTTTCATAAGTATATTCATAAGTTCAGTAGGTTTCATATAGATTCATAAGGATTTATTAAGATTTTTTTGATAACTATTGTCAAATCTAAATCGCTATTAAAGCGAACCATAAAAACTGAATATTTAATGGATAATTTGAAAACGTAACTGTGTTTACATTATGGCAACCTGAAGTCCCTGCGACCAAGTCAACGTACTCATTCTTCAGCAGCAGGGCGATACCACCTGCCAGACTCTACTAAGCCCTTGTGATGAGCAGTGTTTACTCCAACTCCGGTTTCTACTTCTCCCCATACGCTCCTTTCTTGCTCTTATCCCCTTTTCCTCCACCGATCTTTTTCTCCTCTCTTTCGCCGGCAGTAGATGATGGATCCCGCTGTCTAATCTTTAAATGGCGTGGCTCGCAAACCGTACTATATTCGGAGTAGGTGGCTTTCCTGACCATTAGCCTCTAAAGGCAGTCCCTCCAAGCCTCCAGCTCTCCAGTTCCCCAGCTTCCATGCCCCTCCATCCCCTCAAACCTCCACAACCAACCTTCGAGCCTCTCAGCTCCCTAACCCCATCCTCGCCAGCCCGCCATTCCCTGGTATCTCCAGCTCATCAGTCTCTCCTTTTCCCCAGCACCCATCCTTCCTAGCCCTCGTCCCCTCCAGCCCCTCAGCACACCACCTCCCAGCCCCTCTAGCCCCAGCCCCTCCGGCTCCAGTCCCTTAAGCCCCCAGCCCCTTCGGCCACCAGCCCCTTTGCTCACCAGCCCTTCCAGTCCCCATCCCCTCCGACCTCCAGCCCCTCCAGTCACCAGCCCTTCCACCCCCCAAACACTAGCTCCCAAGCTCCCAGCCTTAGCTCCCGGCTCCCAGCCAGCCAGCCTTTCCCAGCTCTTAGCTCCCAGCCAGCCCCTTCCCGGCTCCCAGCCAGCTCCCAGCTCTTCCAGTTTCCAGCCCCTCCAGCCGAAGCCTTCCGGCTCCCATCCCCCGATTCCCAGTCCACCTCCCCAGCCAGCCCCTCCACCGGCCTCAGCCTCTCAGCACCTCCTAGCCCCTCACCGGGAAGCCCTCACCACTGCAGCGCCTCTGACCTCCCGAGCTGACTCAGTATTTTCGCCTAGCTCCGGCGTTGCCCTAGCCCTCACCGGCACCAGGCTGCCCAGTACCCTCCAGCCCCTAACAGCCCTCCTTATAGCCCCCTCCTAGCCCCTCCGGAGCCATCCCTCACCAGCTTCTTCTAATGACCAAAACAGTTGACGCGCCCGGAAACACAAAAAAATCAATCAGTCAATCAAACCATCCGGTCCCCAGCCCCTGCAACCCCCAGCCCCTCCAGTCGCCATCCTCTCCTCCCCCAGCACCACTAGTCCACAGCTCCTCCAACCCTCAGCCCCTCCAGCCCCTGTCTTCTCCTAGTCGCTAAACCTCCACCTACAGCCTCTCAAACCCTCTATCCGCGCAGCATCACTGACCCTCACCCCCCGCCCTGTCAGCGCGCGGTCATACCCTCCTGCGTCTCCGCACAAGCGCCGGCGCGTGGCAAAGCAGTTCTCGTGATTGCGCGCGCGGGCGGTCACCCAGCCAATGGGCGTGGGCCGTTGTCTCCGCGCGGGAATGAACATCACTCGCATAGCCGACCTGTCCTCGGCGAGCTCTGCTTAAGCAATTGACGGCCAAACGCATGCAACCATAAAACGGGAAACATCGATTATCCATCGCTGTCAGATCCGCTCGCCTTCCTGAATCGAGTAATGAAGCTGATCAAATGCATGCACAGTAGTCGGGGCTCAGCCTGAGAGCTCTCTACAGCTCTAGAAATGCCAACTCTTTGTTTTGTGTCTACACATTCTTGCCCTAAATGTCGCCAGGTAGCAGCGTCATCAACTGCTGTTGGTTAGTTTGAATCCCGCTTAAGTTATAGAGGCTTTCACCTTACAAACCTGAGGGAGGCATCGGTGAAACATCAGACCGATCATGCTCTTATTAAAAATCTATTCTTTAATACTGGTAATCATGAATGTTATGTAGTGATCTTTCTGATGGTCCATAATGGTTATGTAGTGATCGTTCTTACCATTTTGTTATGTACTGACCTTCCTTATAGCCTGAAGTTTTGTCACTCAGTTGAACATAAAGAAAAACCTACATTCCAGCCTTAATCGATGATCCCTGGGACGCAAAGAGCTAGAGTGAGTGACCGAACTGTTTTCCCCGGCGCGGACCCAGGCGGTGCGTGGGACAAGTCGGCGGGCACGATGAGACGGACACAGTTGGACGCATCGGAACAAAGAGGAAAAATCTATCTCACGGGATTTCGAATACCGTGAAGTGTTCTGTAAAGTCTAGTAATATTCGATCCCGTCTGATATCTCTTCAAATGTGTTCAATGCAGCGCAACAGCGAATAAAGAAATTAGACATAGCAGCGCGGCTCAAACAGAAGACGTTAAGAATGATGGTATCATCTGCACGTGGCTCAATTGTTAACCAATTGCAGGGAATTTGTTAAATTCTTCGAAGCATTACTATTGAAGTAAAGATTATAAGCTTTACTTTTATATAAATCAAAAGTATTTTCGTTAAAAATTCACGAAGCTACAGCCATTTCAAAAGGGTATGTTACGATGGTTTTAACGTAAAATTAGCCACATCCCGAGTAATGAATGACAATGTTTGAGTCCAATAAGTGATGTTTTATGACCAGGAAATTATGGGCTATATGCACACAGGAGTGTGTGTGTGTGTATGTATGTATGTATGTATGTATATATATATATATATATATATATATATATATATATATATATATATAGTCCCGTGATATTTCATTATTCGTGAGGACTATTTTTTTCATATGTTATTTGTTGGAGTGTCATGGTTATTTAATTTGAATGGACAGTGTTCGTACTACTTTGTGGAAAACCAAATTGTGGTGTTGTTCAGCAGCATTTTTGCAGCTCCTTTGTTTTACACTTAATTTTGGTTTTGAAATATGGTGTCACAAGTATAGTACGATGTTCGAACAGAATTTCGCCTACCCTCCGCCCACGCACCTGGTGAGACATTTACTGACCCGTTTGCAAAGCGCTGAAGGTCGCTTGTTAACACTACAGTGCTGGCACATTAAGAGCAGTGGGATTTAGTGTTCCACAGAGGTTGTTACTCTGGCTAATTCTGTAACTCATCGCCATATTGGCATTGACCACCCAACACTCTCCTAGCCGCCCAGTCACCCACTCGCCCACTCGCCCACTCACCCACCATATCACCCATACACCCCCCCCCACCCACACACGCCCGCCCGCCCGCAATCCACCCACCCGTTAATCCCAACCACCCACCTGCCCGTCTCTCGACCGCCCACCTTCTCGACTGACCGACCGTTCGCTCGCCGACCCCTCACCCACCCCTCAACCACCCACCCGCCCACCCATACAACCGCCCACCCGCCCACACACCACACACAAACACACACACACACACACACACACACACACACTCCCTACCGCCTACCCTCTCGACCGCACACCCGCACACTCAAACACCCACACAACCATCCATCCACCCACCCACCCGCAAGCCACCCACACACCCATCCGCTCACCCAACCACTCACCCACTAACCCAACCGCCTACCCTCCCGACCGCCAATCCTCTTGACGGCCCGTCCACGTACCGTGGACGGCGTTTCGTTGATTTCCTGAGCACAATGCTGCTCGTTACGCCGCACATCCTTCCCCCGCTTCTTAACGGCGCGACATTCATCTCCCCCCGGACCGCTTCCGCCGGCGAGCACGTGCACCTGTAGGCTTTAGGAAAAGGAGTATCACTAAGCGAAAATGTAGTGCGGCCCATTTAATGAAATGAAGTTGTTAGTTTGGAAAGCTGGTTTATATTTCTACATTATTGTCGCTGTGGCTACGAAAAGTATCTCTTAAATAAATGAGATGAACTGTATGTGTGCACTAAATTGTGGATATAAGCCAAACACCTCTAATTTCCGGTTGTTGTATGACCAATGTGTACTGAAATTTAGATCTTCGTGGATGAAGATATATTGACAAATAAAATCCGATTCATAATGAAAATACAAATTAAACGACTTATACTACTATACTACACTACTATACTATACTACTATACTACACTAATAATATATTAACAAAAACAAGTTATTTACCAATTTCATATTTTGCTACAAGATCTTTGCTGGATTCTATTTCGTTTTTCACCTTCTTTATGAAAGTTCTGGCACTCGAAACGTGTCTTTGCCTAATGATAGTATATTTAGCTACCGAACACAATAAATGAAATAAAATCGCCAATCTATTATTACGAAATGTTTCGGAAGAACGCAAAGGGGATTGCTTACTTAACGAGAGATGCCTGACTGCATCAGGAATGCATGGGATGCCTTGTGTGGGCGAGTAATTCCAGGAAATGAGTGATCGAGTCACGCAGGCAGGTTGAGCAAATACGGTTCGCATCATTATCAACTGTCTGAAAAAAAAGTGGATGTACGACAACTGGGACAAAAGTTTAATAAAACGGAGTTGGGCGAATCATCCAAAAATAAAAGCCGCAGCTACCCAAGGATTTCTGAAAACTGCTGTTTGATTGTTGAACGCTGAGGTTTTTTTGTTGATTGATTGGAGTTATAGGCTATGTTATTGTAGTCATTATTCCTGTGCTTTTTATATATGTTTTATCCCTGAATGTGGCTCTTTCTTTTCTCCCGCTGGAACGTAACATTCGGAGCCGATCTAAACGTCCATTGTGGGTTTCCCTTTCCATTTATCTCCCATAACGGTCATTGCCCCAGTCGGCACATGCTCTAGGCGCCCGTCTAGTATTCCAACAAGTGTATTAATTCAGCTCGTGTAAGTGTAACTGTGTAAATGGAAAAGCGACGAGGTTACGAATGAGGAAGGGAAGACCGCGCTCGGTCCATGATCTGTGTTAGACAACTGCCTCGGCATTCGTCTGGTGGTTCTTATCGAAAAACCCCTGAAAACTACTGATCTGAGCAGCCAGTTGACAGAATTCTCGTTCGGGCTATGTTTGAATTCGACCTAACTATTTAGCTAGTGTCTAAAAATCCGCGAGGACTTGACTCGGCCCTGAGGACCTCCCAATCCGAGTCGCAGCCATGGCAACAGTTGCCCTACGCAACCTCGACCGGGGCTGCCTCCCTCAACCGAAGGAGCGTCGAGGGGCAGAGAGCAGCGCGAAGGGGCGAGCGGTCATCGAGAGAGGCTCGCAGCCGAGGGACGTGAGAAAGAGCGCGCCTGGGGAGCGGCGCGGGCCTCAAGAAACTTTTAATTGGTTTAAAGGTCGGCGCCTCGCCCAGGGCGCGGCGCCGGGACGCGGGCTCGCGCAGTGAGGGGGAGAGACTGCCAGCGACGCTTGACTCGGTCTGGACCTATGGCCCAATAATCTGCCAGTCCAGCTGCTCAATTACGCCAACCTCAGTCATAAGAAACAAAATCCAACTGCATTGAAATACAATGGATTTTTTGGAAATAAAATGGATAATTTGCCCTGATCATCAATTTGACACACGACATACAATTTGTCTTTTTCTTCTTCGTAGTGAGTAATATTCCGCCTTCGACACTTCAAAGGAGTCTCACCACGCACATAACAGAAATTGTTTCGATGATTTACTCTGCCGCGGTATTGCAAGGGATCTGTTTCTGTACAAAAATCAACACTAGCACGTAACGAATAAATGAGTCGTGCATTACAGAAATATCAACACCTTCCTCGGTTAACACGCGGACGCAACTACTAAGTAGTTTGCAACGTAAAGAACGGAGCGAGTCGTCGCATAGTTTACGTGGATCAGTGTAATTTCCTTCGCAATACCCGAAGTTTCTCGACTAACTGTACCGGTAGCGGTAGCTCAGTGAATCAACTGATGTCACTGCAGCGCCTCTAACCGGGAGGTCCTAGGTTCGAGTCCTGACGGCGGCAGGTTTTTCGACACTAGCTTTTCAGCTAGGTCGAATTCAGCTGCTGTCTGGAAGAGAATTCTAGCGGCCGGCTGCTCTGATCGGTAGTTTTCCGTGGTTTCTCCGATTCATCACCAGGCGAATGCCGGAGCAGTACCCTACCAAACGGGCCACGGACCGCGCGCGATCTGTCCTTCCTCTTCCTTGTCCTATTCTCTCCCCTTTCACACACACTTACTCTAACATGCACTACACTACCATATATTCCGGGAGACTGGTCGGGAACTTAGAGCTTGTCCCGACTGGGGCGGTGACCCGTTGGTGGGGGAGTCCTGGTTAGGGGGAAACCCCACTAGCCGACGGTAGGTCGGCGCCGGATCTCGCCATCCAGCGGGGGAAGATCACCGCCTTCTCCCGAGAAAAAAACATGCACTACACTAACGGGACTAATGACCGAAGCAGTTGACGCGCCCGGAAACACGAAAAAATCAATCAATCGACTAACTGCACCGGTCTGGCTTCAATTTGTAACTTCAAAACTTCAATTTGTAACTTCAAAACACTTTGTAACTTCAAAATGTAACTTCATTTTCTGTGCACGTCTTCTAGAATTCAGTGGGAAACACAATTATTCAAATTATCGTGTCCATGTTGTCGCGGCAGGAAGTAATAAGAGCCAAAATGTATTGCTTATTTATCCTTGAAAATAGATTTTATTACATGGGAGTTTTTTTGTTTGTTTTTTTCTCCCTTTCAAAATTCAAAATTTATTGCTTATCCTTGAAAATAGATTTTATTACATGGGAGTTTTTTTGTTTGTTTTTTCTCCCTTTGAAAATTCAAAATTTAAGTAGTATATGACTTAGTATAGGGTTCACAGAATTTTGAAAATGTGCACACAATTCACTTTTCCCCATAGCACGTCATACGCAGTTTTTAACTGTTTTTTGACGTAAAATAAATAAATAAATAAATAAATAAATTTCGTGTCTTGAGTGGATTCTACAATATCATAAATTGTTGATGACCACCGTCTTGTAATAAACTTGCAAGCGTTTCACCATAAACGGCACATGACTATCTGCGTTTCAGTATAAACGACACGTGGCTAATATAAATAGTATTAGAATATTAGTTGAGTCCGTCCGATTGCATCGCACAGAAGGAAGTGCTGTACGAAAGTTAGGACAGAAAATACTGCACTCATGCGTCACATACATTATGTTTTATATTTACCAAGATCTTTGAGGCCGGTAAATATACACAGTACAGTTTTCGTGCAGATTCGACGTACAGAAAATGTGCAGATCAGACTGCTCGATTTCTGCCTGACAACTTTTGAACAAGTTCGTAATTTTTCAGTCAGAAACCTCATAGATAGACTCAAGCGCCTCTAGCGGCGAAATCGTTCACTAACGGATTTGTATACCCGACGTGACAGTAATCGGCTATTTCGATTTTGGGGTTGTGTGTGTCAAGATGCGATTGTGTCAAGTGATATTGTGATAATCCCGATTCCCTCCTTCCCATTTTTCTTCTTTATGGTATCATGGTTAATTAATACTTTATAAAAATCACTGCAAGAACGCACACACAGAAATATTGCCACTGAAAGTACTCGGACGGTACAATTCAGTTGTTTCCCTGTTGACCCCATACGCTCTAATTCACCTAACAGCAAGAACTGAATCCGCAATGCAGCGTCTGAACCTACCTCCTGTCAGAACCATCAACTTTTGAAAGTATGAATCCGATCATCCCCGATTGATAGAATTCATACAATTGTTGTCCTCGTCTGTCAGGGTCAGGCTGTCTGTCGTGGAAGTTTTTTTTTGTTATGTGATAATCCTTCTGTTTCGTCTTTCCTTCCGTAACGAGTTCATCCGTAAACGAGTATGAACTCGGTACACAACTAATCAAAAAATACATCAATGTTTTTGTGCTAAGAAATGTACGCGTGTTAAGTGCGAATAAAATATAACCTTAAAAGTGATCTTTTGAGAAACGCCTGTGTTAATTACATTTAAAATGGTAGTTTTAACACGGCCTGCCATTGTAGTGGGGACATCAAAGTCGGCCTCTTTAGTGCTTTATTATTTATTTAAATGTGAGATTACACGAAAACTGAGCCTGATGGGCGATTTTTGTGGTTGTATTCGGCTTTAGCGAAGTATGTACATCATATGAAAACTCTGCCCCTGTATGAATTGAATATTTCTCTCCGTCGGCTTCATCCGCAACGACAGACTACTACTGTAGTGTGCATTAGCCAGTTTCAGAGGCAAGTGGTGTGGCGCACGCCGGGGTGTGCTCGCAGCAACCGCTCGAGCATCATGCTACAGCTGACACCGCTGCTCTCTGCGGAATGCGAATTACGTCACTCTCGTTTAGCGTAATTTTCGGAGGGATGTGATCGAGCGCATGCTCTTGTTTTCATGAAATATATTTGTATTTTTTAGCCCTAGTGGTTGAATTTACTTATTTAATGTAGGGGCTGTAGGTTGCTATAGCAGCAACGGCCATTACTGATCTCAAGTGTAAGAGATAACGAAAATGATGTGATTAATAATTACAGAGCACTGATGGTATATGGAAATGGGGAAAACCCTGAGAGAGAACGATCTTTGTTCACGATAATTTATGCAGGGGGTAGCCGGAGAACGAACCTGATCCGTAACGCGGGGGGAGGGGGTGCGCTATCATGATGGCGGCTCCCCACCCTCAATTAGTCTGTAGGTTTGTATCCGACTAAATCGTACTTTCGACACAGGCTAAAAAGCTGGGTCATACGAGTGCTTGGAAAACAATTGTGTGTGTATCTGTTCTGATCTGTCGATTTCGTGACTTCCTCCTATTAATTCCTGGCGAATTCCATAGCCCTACCTTAAACTGCAGTTCAAACGTATCCAAAGTTCTTCATAAGTGATTTGTGATCTTGTGGTTTGACCGCTCTCCTTCCATTTTTGGTACCGACACTCAAATTGCAATCGATTCATGTGCGATTTGTGGTGGCAAGGCTAGAATGAAGTTTTTGGCATGGCTAGAATGAGTCCCACCCCGTATTATCCAGCTTCCAAAGAAAAAACATCAGAACTGCGAGGAAGCGGTGATCATTTCAAAGATCTAATTGCGCTCTCTGAAGACCAATCTGCATATATTTGTTTAATACCCTGTGAAATAATTAATTTTCAGCCTGACAGTCTCAGGTGAAGCCACCGTGGGAACTGATACTTAATGTATTGATCTTGATAAACATGTTATTACACTACTCAATTTGAATCTATCTAGAAGTTCCTAAATCCATTAAATGATTGAATTTTAGGGGTATTTCAGTGGCCAGTTCTTGTGTCCTGTATATAAGGAATCGTACCAAAAGGATGCGAGAAGTGGGATCGAAGTAGCGACTTCTAGGCACGTTTACACTTTACGTGAGTGACTTCCTCACTTAGGAATTCTCTTTTTATACGGATGTTGTAACCCACAATCGATTATTGCGTCTTGCAAGATATTCATTTTTAATGCGGTAAGATATTGTAGGTGCCAAAGCCCTTCCTGTTTCGTAAACATCATATCAAAAATTTCTACGAAAAACGTTTACAGCGTTTTTCTAAAGCTACACATATCCAGACATATCAGATAAGTTTAGTCCAATGATAGAGTGTAAAGAAAAAGTCAAAAGAAAAAGTACATAGAGAAACGTTTCTGGCCAAGTAAGGTCGGCTTCATGTTACAATTCAACACAAAATTTTTCCGAAAAAGGCAAAAGCACAGGATTTTAGTTGATAATGCTGCGAACTGTTCAAATAGTGTAACTTTGGCAACTAGGTTGGGTCTTCCAACAGAGTTCTATTCGAAAGCATTCCCGACGTGCAGCTAACATTTGTTTATCATGGCATCTCAACCGAAAAATGTTACTCCGAAGCTTAGAAAATTATCCTTGTTTTTTTTTGTGATTTAAGGTAGGAAAACTACGATAGTTAAGGATAAACCATTGGTTAGAATATTACTAGTTGTGGTTTTTGTAAAGCTCACTCTGTGGTGAAAACAGAAGGTCCACAATTTCGTAAACATATTTATTGAGCCAAATATGTATTATCAAATTTTGAACACATTTTAACTTCTTTGCATTGTACCCTGTGATTATTCTATTCAATTCAGGAAGATAATAAGAGAGGCATTAGTGGCGCTCTAGTGTCTATGAAGGTATTTCCGTCCAACATATGAAGCGGGAAATTGGAAAGTTGCTGTACTAAGTGATCATTTTCCGCTTGTAATACACATCTTCCGATAATTCATATGGCTAAGGATGCCATCGACGCACCTTCTTCAACCGGCAGGTCACGAGTTCGGATCTCGTCCTAAAGTTTCGTGCAAGCGGTGTCGCGGAGGGCCCCGCGTTTTGTTTTCCACGAGTGCACAGTGTGTTAGAGACTAAACTTCAAAGGGGGAGGAGGGTAACTGAATTTGGCTAGAAAACACCTTATAAAAATCATGGGACGTGTTACGTACCGAAACTTTCCCTCGGCTTATTCTTCAATAACTAAGATATTGAAATGATTTGGAGGAATTGTAGCAATTTAGATAGAGCTAAATATTTGATAGTTTTTACAAATGTCAGCAACATAATAGGGTATTCATGATCCTATTGTCTCTCCTACCGTAGTTTAGTAACAACTAGAGAATTCTTTTTGTACTTTCCATTTAAAACGTATTTATTTTCTGTCTCTATGTAACTCCTATGGAGGAGTGGATATGTATATGTGCGCGCGCACGTGCGTGTGTTAAATCAGGACAAACATAAGCCGTATTTCACTATCACTATTTCCGTATAGTTTAAGTGGCATTTTTTACGAGTTTTGCATTTTTTGGCGTAAAATTGCGTGTATCTTCTCACTAACTGCATAATCATAAACATCTTTTAAACAGCACATAGTATCTTACTTGTGTATATTGTTCCAAGTTAGAGCTCAAAAGCTTCTATTGATTGATTTTTTCGTGTTTCCGGGCGCGTCAACTGCTTTGACCATTAGTCCCGAAGTGTAGTGAATGTTTTTTCTCGGAAGATGGCGGTGATCTTCCCCCGCTGGATAGCGAGATCCGGCACCAATCTACCGTCGGCTTGTGGGATTTCCCCCTAACCAGGACTCTCCCACTAGCGGGGCACCGCCCCAGCCGGGCCAAGCTGTAAGCTCCCGACCTGTCTCACGGGATATGTAGTACTGTAGTGCATATTAGTGTGTGTGTGTGTGTGTGTCTGTGTGTGTAAGGAGAGAGGATAGGACAAAGAAGAGGAAGGAAAGATCGCGCGCGGTCTGTGGCCCGTTTGGTAGGGCACTGCTCCGGCATTCGCCTAATGTTAATTGCAGAAACCACGGAAAACTACCGATCAGAGCAGCTGGCTGCTAGAATTCTCCTCCAGACAGCGACAGAATTCGACCTAGCTGAAAAGGTAGTGTTGAAAATCCTGCCGCCGTCAGGACTCGAACCTAGGATCTCCCGCTCTGAGGCGCTGCAGTCAAAAGCTTCTAAAATATGACCGAATTATGCATGACACCCTCAACCAAATATAAATCACAGTAAAGTCCTTTACTTCGTCTCTGGACCCTCAACGTGGACTTTAAGCGATTTGTGCAGTCGAAATCTGAACTTCGAAAGTTTGGACACTTTTCAATACTTCACTACAGTGTGAATTGGGGAAACGTAAAACTCCTCTAAGTACTTTTTTTTGTTACTGATAACTCTAGATTTGTATTTTTCAACAGGTCTCCTCATTAGTTATTCTTGCTGACCATACATTCTCACCATTTGTATTAAATTATCATAGGTAATACCACGAGCGCTTTGGAAATTGTCGATAAATACCGGACTCGCGAAACAAGGAGGAGATTTATCTGAGAATTTTCAAAGCGCGAGTGGTATTTAATATGTCATAATTCCAAAAAATTAAATTATGTCCAACAGTTCCAAAATGCGCCAAATATTGAAAATAACTGAGAGCTAGGTTACAATCAAAGAGGTTATGTTATAGTACATACGTAGTTTATTGAACATCGATATAGCGATGGATTTATACCGCCTTCTAAAATAGATGAATCATAGTTTACGATTGGCCAGTAGGGAGAAGCGGAAGAAAAATTGGATAGACAAGGTGATAAACATTTTTAGATACACCACACTGATTGATGCATTTTGTGTAGTTAAACACTAATGGTTTTAATTTCACGAGGGTAATAGTCATAATTAATATTATGAGTGCATCCCCATGTGACGTAAGAATTTTTCAAGAACTTCTAATGCACGTGTGATATTTAGTGCGACCCAAGTAATAAGTTAATAGACTCAAATTCAACTAAAAGAAATATATATATATATATATATATATATATATATATATATATATATATATATATATATCGGTATTTTAACATATCAATTCTTTCCGGATAGACTCGCAAAATTTAGAAATGGCATTTCTTCGATGAGGGAAAATTTTACGATATTAGGTAATATTAAAAAACGAGAACGCAACAGATACTGGCACATCCAATAAGAGAAATTGCTACTGAGTACGAAAGATGAAAGGAACATGAAACGGTATTAACTCCAGGAAATATTTCCATGTAGATACTGAATCCTATCGGACGAGGAAATGCTTGTCGACAGAAGGCAAGATGGGGAAGTCGGATATGTCAATCATGCCTAATCCTGGAAAGGACCAAGGAGGAAAAAATAATAAATTTTTGTTATACAGACAAAAGTATTGAAGTGGGATTTTTGTATTCATGCAGGTTCGCGTTCATAAGCGTAGTAAGTGTTGTATAGTCAAGATCCACTAGATAAACAATCAGATTCACATTTTATAGTATCGTCACGAAGATGCCAGAATGACCTCCACCCGGTAAACTCAAAAGTAAGAAAAAAGAATGAAACTTTAATTTATGAAGGCAACAACTGAATACAGCATCCACAAATTGTTTCTCTTTGTTGAAATAGCTAATAATAGATATCGGGGCGTTTAGTCACACTATCAAGTCGAAACACGACGTACGACGGGTTGCCTACACATTGCCCCTATACAATACATGTATTCTTGGTGGCATCACCCAAATCCAGAATGTTGCCAAGCCCCAATATGCTAATGATTGATTGATCGATTATTTTGTATTTCCGGGCATGTTAACGCTTCATCCACTAGTCCCGAAGTGGTGTAAAATGCGGGAGGTGACGGTGCTTCCCCTCTAGAATGTGAGTCCGGCAGCGATCTCCGCATTGACTATCGAGAGTTTCCCCTCCAAGAATCCCCGACATCGCAGCACCGCCCCAGCCGGGGCTGGATATAAGCTCCTGGCTGTAAGTGTGCGTGTGTAAGACAGTCCTTCTCAACGCCTGCTCCCGCGGGCATTCTGCATTTACGAGCCGACCGCAGCCGACCGTGCCCGCTACAGCACCGAAAGTGCAAGTCGTGTGGGATAGGCAGCGTTGTGGGGAGGGGAGAAGCCCCACGTAGAACGACGCGGCGCGTAGGTTAAGTGCCGTGGCATCTAATGAAATGATACATGCCTTGAAATCATTTTCCCATGTATTTAAATGAGTGATGTCCCGTATTTCAAACTACAAGGGCCGTAATTCACTGTTTACGTTCTTCTGTGCACTGCTGTGTATCCACCACCGTATGTATTTTCCTTCATATTTCACTCTGTCATATATCGACAAGGAACATTTCCAATATAATACAAAAGCAATATTACTTGGAGCTGTACGTGGCCGTCATGTTTTCGCGGATTGCTCTTTCAGTTGGCGCGCTATGGTTTGAATTGCGCATTCTGATTGGTGGCCCTCACTCCTCAGTCAGTTTCATCTCCACCCTTCGTTCATTTGCGCATTGCAGTCGAATTGCTCGCGCGCGGCTCCTGAGCTGAATGAAAGTGCAAAATGCTGTGCAGTGTTTGCAGTAAGGCAAGCGGAGGGACGTGGATTAGGAAGGAAAGATCGCGCTCGGTCAATGGTCCGTTTGTTTTGATGCTTCTCCGAAAGTCACCTGGTATTTATCGAAGAAACCACAGCAAACAATAGCAGCTGGCCTCTTGGATTATTTTCCAGACAGCACCTGAATTCGGCCAAGCTATCTAGTTAGTGTCAAAATTCCGCCACCGCCAGGACCCGATCCCTAGGACATCCGGGTCAGACTCGCAACAATGACAACAGTTGTCATCCTGAGCCAACTCAGCACGTATTGAGAGATTCCTCTAAGAAGGTATCGCTTTGATAGCTAGTGTTTTGGTACTGCTGCAGGTCCATGTACTGAATTTGTCAGTACCTTCGTTTCCAGTGATCTCATTTGTTAGACTTCATGACTATCTCTTGAAACGCCATGGCCTGCACGTTCATTTGTTTCCCAACCTTACAAACTGGTTCCTTCTTAGAGTAAATCCTTTGTGTATGAATGTTAAAATGACGTCGTGAACTCGAGTGCGGTTTCGACCCCCCAGAACGGCCGCCGGGCGCACTGTGCGGCGGTGCAAGCTCCGGCGTGGGCCGGGGTCGCTCGCCGCAGGTTCGGCACAGGGTCGTCGGCCTCTGGCGGATCGATCGGCGGCGGCTCGTGGCCACCGCCCCCGCCGACGCCGACGTCGCCACCTCCGGGGGCCGCGACGAGGCCACGGCCTCCTGTGGAGGCGGCACCGCCAAACGAAAGCGGCGAGACAGGTGATGGGGAGGGGGCCACGACGCGTTGGCGTCCAGACAGCGCTGGAAGAGCGGGGGAGGGGATGGCGGTTGGAAAATCTGGGTCGAAAATGGCGCAGAGGCGCGTCTGCAAAGAAGGATGGTCGTGAAAAGGGGGAAGGTCTGTCGGCGATGTGCAGGAGTGCTACTTTTCTGAGAATCCGGGTCGAAGAATTTTGTGGTCGAGAGGTAGGGTTTATGTGCAATAATGTGTAATGAAATACAGGCGAATCGTAGCGTAAGAACCAGCTTCTATAAATAGAATAAGATATAAAATATGAGCAATAATATCTTAGATCTTTTATTTGTGAAGTGGAAAACAAATAATTAAAATATTTGTTTTAGATTTGGAATGTATTTTTTTAAACGCCTGCTTGGTTGGAGAATGTATTTTCAATTGGTAGTATTGCTTCTAGATAAAGAACTTTGTCATTTCAAGTTTTTTGGTGCATTGATTTAAAAGTTAAGGTCCAAAATGCACTATATATAATGTCACGAGTTGAATTATTTTGATACCATTATATAGGATCTGGTAGAAAACTGTATAGTACAAATTATCGCGTAGTTCACAGCCAACGTGTTGTACGCCAGCGAATCATTTATATTCTGAGCAATTGCGTTGCAGTGGGTATGCACGATCGAGAAAGGGCCGGGTGAGGCAAGGTGAGGCAGAAAGGTAGGTGGGGACTGGTCGCGGAAGGGGGGGGGGCAAGAAGCATATGTGTGGAACAGGGCGGCGAGGAGAAGGGGCAAGACTGTGATGTTAATAAAAATACTTCCATTTTACCCCATAAATGTTTTTTCCCTAATAGGTGTTTTTAAGTAAACCGCGAACAACACTGCACGTTACTTCAGCTTTTATTAAATAAGATAATAAGTAAGGAAAATAATAAGATTTTAGTTGCATCTTTTTACGCAATAAGTTCACGTTTGACTCATTGAATTTCATTGGAAGTTTTTGAATGCAAGGTGCAAGCCATGAAGATCCAATTATTTTGTTGGTACAAATAGAGGTGAAAAAATGAATTTCGTTTATACTTCATTGCCGTGTTATTATCAAGTCTATGGAAATGAGTTTTTTAACAGAACGTCTCCTCCATTCTTTGAAAGATCAAAAATGGGGACACTGGTTTGAAAAAGGCAATCTTCTTTTCCGATTTCTTCCCTTCGTTTTCTTGGTAGATCGAATGAAAACTTCCATTCAAGCATTCGGCCAATGTTTGCCTCAATACGTAGATATATGAAGACCCGTTCTTTTCTCAGTACTAAAAAGCTTTCTTTACAGAATTTACGTTAAAAATCTGATTCCGGAAATAAAGAAGTATCATATCGCTCAAACCCACAATTTCATAATTTAGAAGACAATAGAAATGACATTAAATAGCAGAGTAATGTCTAAATATCAGGTTTTAGAATTTGGAAGTACAAACAGGACTATATCGTTTGATAATTGTTTTTATGAAACATAATTTCCCTATCAGAGACCTCCAAGAAATATAAAAGCCATTCTACTGTATGATACCGTCATGAAGATACTCTGTTCTTATAAGTTTGACGTTTTGCATTAATAGGTTATTTCTTCATCTGTATTAATTCTGTTTCGTTTCTGTCAGAGACTGGCAAACGATAGACGAAATAGAATTTAATACAATTTTGTAATGTTTGAAATGGTGAGTTTTCGTGAAATAAGTAAGATTTTTATATTGATCACCTGATTTATAAATTGTTTTTAACTTTCAATTGCCTCTCCTTTAAAAAGCCAACTGAAACTGGCTGACGATATTCTAGTTCCAAACATCCCAATCAGTGAGTCTCGGTTCTCTTTAGGTAATAAAGTGTATGTTGCGCATGAAGCAATAGACATTCAGATTTTCTACGACGCCTATTCATAAAATTAACAATTCATCTCATTACTCCATTACAATTCAGCAGATGCACATTGAATATTGTGAACCCTCGCTACTATGCGTGTCGAGAAACCTTGCTTTCATTCTGAAGTAAGTGATATGAAGTAAGAGGCATGTTTTTCGAGAGAAACCCTAGTTTCATTTCAATTGTATGTGGTTTAATTTAATTCAGTAATAATAATAATGTTTTTTACTGTTACGTTATAGCTTGTTATTGCCTTCGATGCGGAGCTTGGTATACACTGCATAACTTAGGTGGATCGAAAGGATCGTGATTACGAGGGAAATATAAAAACAGTTGAACGATGCTACATGTTCTATTATCGAGGGAATTGTGGAAGGGAAATATGAAAAGACAAACCGAGTCAAGTTAACATCTAGTTAATTAGTAAGTAAGTAAATATGAATCAATAAAATTATATGAAATATAAAATTATTTATGTACCTCGGCGTTAACTGGTTCTAATGATTTCGGGCCACAAAAAGTCATCGGACCATTGACCCTCGGGCGTTTTGTAGCCGCTCGATTATTAGAACCCTTATGATCACTTTAGTGCGGACGTTATTATTATCCCACCAAGCGATCTGTAAGGTAATTTTATATCCAGATATTATTTAATAAATTATTATATTTTGCAATAGAATATTATGTTAACTCGTTTGAAAATTCACTGCTGTTAGATAATTGTTTCTAATTAACAAGTTATATAAATTATGAGCGATGAAAATACTCCACTGACAGTTAATCTGAAATGAATTTGTAAAGTTTGTAAACGTATTGTATTGAATTGGAATGGCTCGCGGTTTAAAAGTCAATTACGACCTAATTAAGAGGCAACCTACATTTAAAAAATGTCTATTCACTATTTCCACGTATTGAGCACCTCCCTTACCAGACTCGTTTCGGTTGAATTTTTTTGATCCTAAAAGATGCATTGTCAGGTTTCATAACAGTATTTTCTTTGATTAGGGGAATTTGGCTAACCACGGTGTGAGCGTAGTGTTGAACGAGTCATTGGCAGATGTGCCGATTGACGGAGTTATGTAAAGGTGAGACTAACGATTCTCTCCCGTCAGTAAAAAGTCGCAGATTTGAATTGACATTGAGCGACACAATGTACCCCATCGATAATCGGAAGTTTGGAAGAAACCATCCCGTTTCCAAAGAAAGAATTTATTGCTATGAAAATGAGAGAATGAGTAGCATTCCGAAATATTTGTGCGTCATGATCTTGTGAAATATAGGATTTGGAGTAAATTCAGTTATTTAGGTTATAATTATTTCAACTGTTTTACTGATATCCAATAATATGTGTTCATGGAAACCGTTACCCGCAGAAAGGTTCAGTGACAAGATATTTATCCAACCTTCCACACCAGCCTATCATTCCACTCCTATAGTTAAGTAAAACTAAAGAATTTTGTATTTTCAGTTATTTTCATTTCAAAAGTCCCAGTTATTTGCCCACCTCTTGCAACCAAGTAAATCGTATTGGCTTTTTGACCATTGGCCTGTTAATGGTAGATTAGATAAAACGAAAACACGGTACGTTCTTATTCGAATTTTATCACATCTCATTTTAAACATACTTTTTTATTTTCCTCCCATTTTTTCTCATAAGGAACTTGTGGGACAGAGAAAGTGGATGGATTTGGGACTGAGGATACGGAGATTGGCATAACCCAATAATCCTATTGTCCCAGTTCCTATTCTTTAGGCTGAAGTAACTCTTTACGAGTTTTGGTATGCTTTTTGGCATAAAACTACGTGATCACCTCCCCAAAAGTAACAACGGCCCCAAAAAACTTCTGGCGTGTGTTATAAGATAGTGCTCGAAACCTAATATTCCTGAGTTTAGCGAGATACATCGATCCATCCATCCATCCATTGTAACATGATAATAACTCACTTTTCGATTCAAAGACCCTCATAACATTTTATCTGCCAAAATCTCGACCATTTTCGATTTTTCAATTTGCTTCCAATAACTTTCCTTTCGACCACATGAAACCAAGGAAAAGTAGAAATTGTGATGCTGAATTATATAAACTTTAATGTCAAATAGCATTGCCTTTGCCATTTCGTGCTAGTGTTTTACTCCCTCGTTAAAATCCCTCCCCAGGACATGTCTTTGCAACCAATCCTAGAAGCGGCTTGTGAATGAAGGAGTGGCGCATCCGGACGTTCCGCCCGCGGGGGGCGCCAAATCGAACGCGCCGCGAGGTCAGCGCGCGAGCAGCGTCGGAGCGCCGAGGGGGGCGGGGGCGGTGGAGCTGATGCTAACACCTGATACGTTTCCCGCGCGCCGCCCAGAAACGAATCGTAATTTTTTGCCGTGGGCGGAAGGGAAACGGCCAGGTGGCACGCGCGCGCCATGCCCCGTGCCGCGTGCTTCCACCGCCGCCCTCATTAGCCCTCGCGTGAAATATATTTGTCAGCGCTTCCGCGCTTCGTATCGGTGACGTAAAATGGCGGCGATTAAAATCACGGCGTTATGCGTTAATGCATTAACGAATGATAAAGTAGATATGATTTATCTCTCGTATATATTAATTCTCGAAAGATGAATGACTGGGCAGATTGTAAACAAGTATGTTTTGTACCTTTCATTAGAAAACATCGACATAAAATCCTATAAATGATACAGTATGGGATAGGTCCTACATCACAGATTTAACGCTTTTTTTCATTGACGCTACGGAGTAGAGGGAAAGTTATATAATACTGAGAGAAGAAACAGCGAATTTCAGGCATAAAAATCTTTTTTAAAGGGCCCATAAAACGAAAAAGTTAATAAATCCAGTTGCTAAATTTTGAAAAATATCCTCCAACACGTGGTATAGCCAGAATCCATATTTTGTGGGTCCTTGATACCGAAAAAATCGATTGACGGCAGAACGTCCGTCCGTCTGTTCGTCTTCTGTCCGTTCGTCTGGGCACAACGCTAGTAGATAAACCGTTCAGCTGATTTCCTCCAAAACTGATATTTTCCAATCGATCTGTCTGATGTCACGGCCTCTTGAATTTGAAATCGATATTGTAATTTTGGGGAGTACTTTTCATGAAGCCTCTGGGACATTTTATCAATTAAAAAAAGTTGCATCGTTTTTTTGTTTAAATTTTGTAGTTGGATAGTGTGAAGGACTTGTAAGAGAATGGTGCAGGTCTCATGTTCGTTTAAAATGCAAAAGTTCACACTTTTTTCGGCTTCTTCATACTACTTCACAGATTTTTTCCTTAATGAAATCCGTTTCTTAAAGATAGATTTTGAAAGGTCATGTACAATTTTTCGGCAATTTGAGTACTTTACGCGCAATTTTGCGAGAAAATACGGGCGAGAAAGTACCTTCTGTTTTAGCACTTCTAGTTTAGTTACGTTGGGGGACGAAGAGATGGCACAAATGCAGCCCGCAACGTGCACTGCAAAAGACTTCACCATTGTGTACTTCCCGGAAACTACGAGTCCTATGATGTCCGTAATAATAGCACTCCACTTATCACAAAATTTAAAGAAAAGAATTAAGAAAAACAAAAAAAGAAAGAAAAGTTTTAAATTTTGGTATAAATTGCTTCTTAATTAGTACAAAATTCTAGTAGTTTTAGTTCCTTTGTTTCATGCGTTTTCTTTGGGTGGGGATTCTGACTTAACGTTAAGTTACCACACCCACAAATAAACGAGGTATATTTTGAGGTTCTGCATCTGCTTAAAATGTTTAAATTTGGGTATAAATTAGTTCTTAAGTAGTACACAATTGTGGAATATCCTTTTTTTAAATTTTGTCATAAGTGGGAATTACGGAAATAGTCCTATGCGCTGAAAATTAGTTTTCTAGACAGGCACTAGTAAAAGCTGTTACTTTTAGGTCATGCACAACGCTTTAAATGTGAGACGATGCTCAAATGTTCAGATAAAAATGCAAATGCAACAAAGAAAACAAAATATTTTCGTCTCATCAGCTACTATTGGTCTTAATATATCATGATTCCCAATTCACTTATTTGTGTAATTGAATTCAAATAAAATGAAAGCCAATAAGGCTCTCTAAAATAGTGTATGACACACGTGGTGGAAGTGACATTTTGTTTTTTTCGTAGGATGGCGCCACAGGCCTATCGCCCTGGTGTCGCTATTTCCTACTCTCAAAATAAAATGTCACTTTTACAACTTCGGTCATAAATAACTATTTCGTGACCACAAAAGAACGCTAGTTGTTTCTCTTGCCTTCATGTACAAAACGAGGCCTTTTGAACTATTACCATTTTGGTAGCTACCGTTATTAGTCAGGTCGGGTTGGCAGTAATTTTTGAAGGAGGGTGCAAATAATAAGCTATATTCATTATTAAAACAATTATTCACAAAATTAGGTATGTTTTCCACGGGCCCAACGAGTATATTTTATTGCTGACAATATGTCTCTTTCCCAAAGATTCGAAGTCTACAGAGATGAATCAGATGTCAGTGGTATGGAGTTTTTACTAACTTTTGAGATAGCTCATTATCTTCACAATAAACACATTGGTTTGCTGTGTAGTTAAGTTAAAAGAAAAACTACGCATATCATACACATTTCGCATGGGTGACAGGGTAGTGCGCAAGCCGCCTGATAATGCCAGCTCTGAAGTGCATAAGAATCCCAGGCTATTCAGCCCTATACAGAGTGACTCTGACCGCTTAGATTTCATCAAATGAGCGAGTAAGTTCGATGGAATGCCATTTGTGTACCCTGTGCCTTTGGTTGCTCGCGCACACGTGCGAACATTTTGTATGAGTTAAAATGCTAGGTTTTATTTCCGACTCTGTTGTAAAATATATCTTTTCGCTTCGGTTTGTTTTCTCCTATCCTGTTCGTTATAAAAATCTATGTTAGTCGTATAAGAACTCCTTTTCTGTGTAAGCTAATAATTTTATTATTCTCTTATTAAATTAATGCGAAAACATTTTATCCATTGAATTGCTGAATTCTGGAAACTTAATTTATTATTTGAAACTTCTTTCATTCACTCTTTGTTTTTATTTCTTAACAGCAGGAAAAGAGCAGTAACTGAGTTATGTATATATAATTGAAATATTATGTGACTACCGGTTCTAGACTACTTTCTTATTTGATGATATATAATTAAAAAAATCGATAATAAATTATTACAGAAGATATTTCAATGTGTTCGAGGGAGAGAAAGATTGATCAGAATAAATTAAATATTAAGTTCTTTTGCATGTATTGAGTTAAGTACGTATGCTAAATTATATCATTTTTCTGGCAGTCCATTAAATGTCACGTTTAGATTGCGTTGGTCTTTGAATATAGTGTTTCACAAGTAAACACATTCTCGTGCAGCGAGAAGAGAGCATAAAAGACTGCTTGAATTTCAGAGGGCGTTTGTGGCATGTATACGCGTCGGTTGTAGACTTTGTAAGTAATTTAGTGCGATGTCGCGGGGATTCTGTTTAAGGCAAGCGACACGCGCTGGCGACAGCCCGGATGCGCCGAGGAAAGTCGCAGGTGGGGAGGGGGCACAGGGAGGCAAACGGAGAGGGCTGCGGGAGGCCGAGCGACAGGAGACGGCCCTCCACGGCAGCCAGGGACCCGCAAGTGCTTGGTTTGGTTTGGTTTGGTTGGTTAGTGATTCCGGGCGCGTCAACAGGTTAGGTCATTAGTCCCGTCAGTGTAGTGCATGTTTTTCCTTCGCAAGATGGCTGTGATCTTCCCCCGCTAGATGGCGACATCCGGCGCCGACCTACCGTCGGCTAGCGGGGTTTCTCCTAGAACTCTCCCACCATTGGGGCACGGCCCAAGCCGGGGCAAGCTCTAAGCTCCCGACCGGTCTCCCGGAATATGTGGTAGTGCAGTGTATGTTAGTGTAAGTATGTGTGTGTGTGTGTGTGTGTGTGTGTGTGTAAGGGGTGAGGTAGGACAAGGAAGAGGAAGGAAAGATCGTGCGCGGTCCGTGGCCCGTTTCGTAGGGTACTGCTCCGGCATTCGCCTGGTGTTGATCGGAGAAACCACGGAAAACTACCGATCAGAGCAGCCGGCCGCTAGAATTCTCCTCCAGACAGCGATTGAATTCGACCTAGCTCAAAAGCTAGTGAAAATCCTGCCGCCGTCAGGACTCGAACCTAGGATCTCCCGGTCAGAGGCACTGCAGTGACAGCAGTTGATGCACTGAGCGTGGGGAACAATCGTCAAAGATGTCATGCGAAGGGTAGAATGAAGGTAAAATTGAGAAAATGGAAATAAAACTGAAGAGAATGGTCGGAGGAGGAAGGAATTGTAAGGAACACAAGTGCATGGAAAGACTATAAAGGGAATGGAAGGAAGGGTAAGGGAATGATGGTAAATGGAATCAAACAAGTAAAGCATGTGAATAAATGGACTCCCTTGGATGTGAACAAAATGAGCTGTATAATGGAGGGAATTCATAAAGTTCCATGATAAAGTAGTTGATTTAAAAAAAATTTAAAAATTGAAATTTGATAGAGCCAATTTAATTCTCTTCGTTCGCTTTTTTCTAAGTCCGACGTCGAAGCTGCGACCTTTCACCTGCGCGATTCATATAAACCATCCTTGAGTGTATCAAACTTCAAATTTCAATCGCATTTAACACCAAACTATAGATGCAGCTTATTTTGATTTCATTGCCGCATCAACTACTAAAGTATTTCTACCTTCTTAAATACGCATGTTGCACACGATTATCCATATGCGTTACCCGTTTGACAAAAAATTACTCCAAAGGAGGCCCCCGGAAGCACCGGATGAAAGCCGCGGCAGCGGGAGGAAGTGACGGGCGGCGACGGCAGCGTGCGGGCGCGGAGCGGGGAGGGTGCGGGGAGCTCGACGTGACCCCGTAAGAAAGCTTTCCTCAGCGTGATTAATTGCGTTCCTAAGGCGCTCTCCGCCGGGGCCTCAACGCCCCGCCCCGCCCCACTCCGTTTGTCTCGCCCTCGTCTGGCATTTTCCCACTCCGCCGCCGCCGCCGCCGCCTCCTCCTCACCTCGCCTCCGACTCTTCCCTGCCCTCCCCCCTTACCTTTCCCTGCTCGTAACCCATTTCGTTGCGTCTGACCCGCATCGCCCCGCTCCATCCCGCCGCTTCCCATGCTCCGCCCCCCTCCACCCCGCTCCGCTTCACCTTCTCCCTCTTCTCCCAGCCCCACTTCCCGCCCCCCGACCCCTTTCCACCCTGCTACGACTTGGTTCGACCAGCTTCGCCTCCCTCTACTCTGCTTTGCCACCAGGTATCTCCCACGGAGCATCCGCCGGAGCATCCGCCGGCCCCAGCCGGGACAAGCTCTAAGCTCCCGACCAGCATGTGTGGTAGTGTAGGACATGTTAGGGTAAGTGTGAGGATAGGACAAGGAAGAGGAGGGAAAGACCGCGCGCGGTCCGTGGCCCGTTTGCGAGGGTACTGCTCCGGCATTCGCCTAATGTTGATCGGAGAAAACACGGAAAACTACCGATCAGAGCAGCCGGCCGCAAGAATTCTCCCCTACACAGCGACTGAATTTGACCTAGTTGACAAGCTAGTGTTAAAAACCCTGCCGCCGTCGGGACTCGAACTAGGACCTCCAGGTCAGAGGCGCTGCAGTGACATCAGTTGATGCACTGTACTACCACTCCCGGCACGAGCCCGGAAACAATGAATCGATTAATCAATCAAATCCGCTCCTTGGCACCGCTCCTTGCAACTCTCCTTCGTCCTCCTTCGCCACGCAGCACACCTCCCTTCGGCGCCCCACTCCGCATAGATCCACCTCTTCCTCGCTTGGCTCAATTCTGCCTCACCGCGCTCTCGCCTTCCTGGATTCACCCCCGCCCTCTTTTCGTGTCAGCTCTACCTCTTCACAGCCCCTCTCCCCTCGCTCCACGAGCCTCACGGCTCTTGCTCGCCAACCCCTCCGCCCGCGGGTGTCCACGTGTCTTCCTTTAACCTTCGCTCTCTGGCACCTGGCGAACGCCTTTTCTTTCGCAATGAAGCGTGGACGTGTCGCGCTATCTTTGGCGACCTGGCTCCTTTTTGCCCGCGGGGAAAGGATTACACCTCTCGAACTGCTTATAAGGAGTGGTTCAGAATTAATGTTGCAATCTTCTAGAACATGTAATGTGGCGAAGATTATCACTTTTCTTCCAATGAGCATGTAGAAAAGTTCATATTACTAAGAGACACATTTGAAATTTTTTATTTGGCGCCCTCGATTGGTATGCAATACATCCTGCACTACTTCCAGTAGACACCCTCTTGCTGGTATAGACAAAAGAGTTTTGTCTTGATTGACTGCCCCTGACTAAGACACTTCTGGATGTGACTGCCTTGAGGTTTTGACGCTGTAAAAGAACTCGGAAGACTGGATTCGTGAACTGTACAAGGGCGTAGCAATTTTTTCGACTACTGTATGTTTTGCTTTGGCTACTACTTAACTCCGCTAACTGAAATTCATTAAGACATATATGACGTAAACAATTTCTAGGTACAGATTGTAACTTTATACTTTCTCGCCCAACTTCCAAAGTACTGAAGATAAATTATTGTAATCGTGCACCAGAAATCGGCGATTTTTAAACTCTTTTTTACGTTTCGTTAACTAAATATGTTCAAATATTCCATGAAAAGTTGTTGATTATCTCTATGTTAATAGCATGCTTGCAATTAACCGTGCAAATAATCTACAGTGCAATTAAAAATACTCACTTACCTATCAAAATTCAGAAAAGAGCCAAATGGTTTAATTAAGAAACTATAACACAGACGTAGTCAAGGTATTTGCTGTCGGCCATGAAACATGAACAAAAATGTATATGACACATTACATATTTACAACAACAACAACATATAAACAACAAATGAAAAGGTCGCTTTGTATCTCTTATTGTCGAGTCCTGGTAACGAAAAAATGGATAAATTTTGTAAACCTGTCTTTCATGTAAACCTGTAGAAAATTACTTCTTCTAATACGTTGTGTAGTCAGAAGCCAGTCCATGTTTTTTGGGCCCTTGATAACCAAAAATCAAATTCAACAAAAATATGAGTAGTTTTCGAGTAATATTGCGTAAATAATAGGTAATGTTTAAACTACTATTTTCCCAAAACGGCTCCAAATTGTTTCTTCAAGTTGTCTCCTCGTATGTATCAAAGGACGCTGAAAGAAGTCGTCCTGGTCCCATATCGGCGAACTGTCTGCTTTCGAAAACTGCAAAAAGTTAACATTGCAAATGTACAATATTGACTGAAATCTCTTCTAAAAAATGAAATCTCTTCTAAAAATCAGATTTATAAAAATGGTCTTGTCCATTTTTTAAGTATGTAGCTTCATTTTGATCTATCTTTATTCTGAGTGTCGTAATAATACAGTAGAACTACTTCAAGTGTCATGGAAAATTAAATAAACATGGATAGTGTTTTCATTAAATTGTATTTCACACCAGTTTTGTATTACAATTATTTACCCATTGCAGCTTTTTTTACATCTAGTTGTTTTCTTCCTCTAAAACTCTCTTCGTAAGTCCTAACATCTTTCCTGCCGGTTGAGAATCGTTTCCCCTTAAATCGCCTGCCCCCACTGGCACACTCGGCGTAATGGCCCTGCGCCCCGCACTTCGCCCTCGCGCGCTGCCGCTCGGCGCCGCGCCGGCCCGCGCGCCCTCGCGTACTCTCGCGTGCGCAGATCGCGCGCGTCGATAACCTCGAATTCGGTTTATTTTTAACCCACTTTCTTCGTCCGCCGCGCCCGGAAAGGCGTGCGCGCTGAAAGGCGGCGCTACTCATTCAAGAAACTGCTTTGGACAGACCGTGATGGATGTTTGCTTACTTTTCTGAGCAGTTCGTTGACCCGGCCAACCGTGGCGAAGTACTACTGGAATTTCTGTGGTGCTGTTTGATGGGCTATCATTTTACTTTCATGAGTCTCGCTTGTTGGTGCTTTTGCTACTAGTAGATTCATCTTTATTTATTTGTTTTTTGTCTTCGCGTTTTCATTGTGTCTTGTGTGATTAATGGAGTTTCAGAGCATACAACTACAGTTTACATTTATGAGAAGGAATCTTCAATTCGTTTCTTTCCTTTATATCGCAATTCGGATCATGATGAAACAAATGAAGGCAATCTATATATTCTTAACAAACCAGACAATATTTTCTTATCATACAAAAGTATGTTAATGATAGATTCATATCCAAAGGCGTAAAAGTGAAAGGCGGAGAAACATTTTCGTGAGTTTTTATTAGTCATATTTGTCTTAGAATGTACTACAGAGTCAGTAAATGTCTACTCATTTGTCCAACTTTTTCTAGGAAAGTGAATTAAGTTTTATACTGGATGGTAACACATATTCAGATGTGTAGTATTTCTGTGAAATTCCATTTTAAATTTTGAGATGGTGTTTATAAAATGTTAACGTTTCCCAAACGTAGGTTAACCAAAACAATACGAATCAATTTTCCCTTCATTTTTTTTTAAATTTTCAGTTACACAAAATGCGCTTCTGCAGCACTTGGCAGCGTGTTTGTTTACCGAAGGAATAACCAACAGCCCCACCCCAAAAATTGCATATGCCAAGCGGAATCGCCGATGCAACTGCATCAGTGGGAATAACTTCCCTCGGAAATTAGAGAATCGTTCCCTAGACGCGCCCCACCCTGTCAACAACCGAAGCGATCACTGTGATTGTTCGAAGGACCAACACGAACAGTGCTCCCGAACAGCGCAAAAAATTGGTCATAAACATTAATAAGGTTCCAAAAGTACAAAGGTTTATAAAAATATATTTAATATTGTAAATAATTAACCAGATACATGTTAGATACATCTTATTCCATCTTCATTCTATACTTGGGTAGGTATCCAATTTCTACAGATATAACACTGTTCAATTTTTGTAAATCATCTATTTCTATTTGTATATATAATATAGTTCCAATACATATGTTAATGAAATTCGATTCCACTATTTTCTTCTCTGCTATGCCACCGAAGATGGGATAAGATGACTGAAACGTGTGTTTGGTTAATTATTTATAGTATTAAGTATATTTTTGTAAAAGTTTGTGGTTAATACCTTTTGGGTCTTTACTAATCATTATGGTATACCACAATACCTCTGATGCCACCACGGACATTTGTCATAATTTCGGTGAGTTTCAGACGAGTAGAACGATTTTAATGAATAACATGCACTGATATCGTGAAACCACTTTAAATAAAGGGGAAACATTTATCATTCATTTTTCTTTCAAGGCTTTGGTTGTTTTAAACGTTTGTGAGGATGTCAGATGTCAAGTGTAGCAATATTTCGTGTTTTCTCGCAGAATGAGGACTTCATATCTTATTTAAGCAATATTAACAATATTCGCATTTTACGTAATAAGAAAAACGCAGATTTTTCTTTGTGATTAAATCATAATTTCATTATCTACAAGTTCAAAAAGATAAATATTCCACGATGTTGTCACTTCATAAGTACGAACTTCATCTCGGAAAACATTTTTTCACTATTTATGTTAAATAGCATGCCATTTTTTCTCTTTGTTAATGAATGAATGAATGTTATGTTACGAATCATTAATAACGCACACATGTTCCAGATTCATTTATCATCCACTTAACCGTTGGAATTCAAATGGAGTCATTTGCGTTTTTAACAGGGATTGCGAATTATAGAAGACACACGCGTACAAACACACACATTCACTTTCCTACATACGTCACATTCCGTCTAAAGGCGGGCTTCCAGCCATTTCATCCAAGGCACAGCGCCGCTCGTATCTTCGTCGTCTACGTGGGCAGAGACGACTCGATTTAATTAACCCTTCAACGCGGAATATCGTCTTGAGATGGCACATTCCTTTCCCCTCTGTTCTCCGGTATCCATACCTAGACGTCGAGGGAAATTCCTCTCTGTGCCAGGATGCCGCGTGGAGACGGAGTGTCGCCTTAACGATGCAGAGAGCTGTCTACCTGCTACCGCAGGTAGGGCCCCTTTCGTTTCGGAGGCTCCGCAAGAATAGTGTAATACATAGGAGATTCATACACAATTAAAGATGCATCAGTTTAACGAATTAAAATAGATTGATAAACATTTTTATCAAAAACTTCCACATTTTGCGTGCACAGCAACATTTCATCTTAGAAAAAAAATTATCTCCAACCAAACAGAAAACTGTCACATTATCCCAAAGATAGTTTAAAGCTTCATTAACGTCGTCCTGTATTAAATATTATATCTAAATTAATAAATTGTAAAGAAAATTAGTATCATTAAATTGTTTCTCAGTAACGTAACGTATTCTATACCATAGATTTTGTAACATTTATGTACACTTAGAAGGCAAAGTGCTAGTTGATATTACCTTGTGTTATTTTATAATTTGATATTATAAAACCTGAAAAACATAAAAGTCATCCCGAAAATAATCAATAAATATAAAACTAGAGGTGCTACAGAATGGCACAGACTTTCTCGTAGTAAAGTTTTCTAATTTCCTAAGTGTGGACTGTCGAAATTCTTCATTTGAAGTCATTTGAAGCACTTCCATTCGCAAATGTAATAATGTATACGAACCTGTGAAATATGCATAGAAACAGTGTGAGAGATATTTAAAAAAAATATATTTGTGTAATTTTTGAAAAAATCAAATGAATACCCCAAAATTAACATTATGTCACATTAAAAAGTGCAATTAGCACTAGCTATTGAAAAAATTCCAAGAAAAATTTGGAGCCATTTTTGAGAAAATGGTGTTTGAGCGTTTTTCAAAATTCGAAATTTTGAGCTCATTTTTACAGAAACTGTTGAGTTTTCAAGAAACTTTATTTAGCATTTTTTTAAAGCTCGTGTATTCATAAATCCAATAATCTCTAATGTAAATATTACCGACGTGAGAGACAAGTCAAATAATTTTTTTTTGTATTTTTTGAAAAAACGAAAGAATACAGTAATATGACGTTTATGTCATCGGATAGGATTGGTTGGGCACTAAAAACCTACCAAAAATTTAAAGAAAAAATTGGAGCCGTTTTTGAGAAAATTTTGAAAATGTCCGGGGGGCCGTCATGTAAGGTACCCCAACATTTTAAGAATATTTTTCAAAATTTCGAAGCTTCAACTAGAGTCAGATAGACGGGTTTCTTCAACTTGCAAAAGATCGTACGTGTGGTTTAGGCGCTAGGTTTATTCATGGACGGACGGACGGACGGACGGACGTTTTGCATTCAATTGTTTTTTGGCGTCAATGACCCATATAAAACACAAATATTCGCTACTCCACGTGTTAGGATATTTTTTTTCTTAATTTATCATTTGTATTTATTCACTTTTTCGTTGTCAGGGCCCGGGAATTAATTTGTGCCGCAAAACCGCTGTTTTTTTCTAGCAGCATTACATAACTTTCTCTATACTACGTACATACGTACGTATACGAGAAAGTAAACATAATTTTTACCTTCCATTATTGTGTTTAAATAGGGGAGGCGGCTGCTACGAAAATCATGTGCGTTGAGGTAGCGGATTCAAATTGTGCGTGAAGCGTGTGGATTTCTGTCCGATGGTTTTGGCGTGGTAGTTGAAGTTTAACCACAACTATATGATGCCTTCTAACACATAATATTTCCGTAATAATTGTTTGTTAAAACCAAGTATCTGTTATTCAAGTAACCTGGTTTTGTGACCAATCACTCGACGTCCTGCGCAGGGCCCGGGAGTCAGATCCATGTGGAATTTATAGGTAAAGTGGGTTGGCGACAGATTTTCTTTGGATTATTCCGTGTCCTCTTCGTCTTATTTCATCATTGCTACTTCATCATTCAAATCATAGCGAACATAATCACAATCAATTATCCGTCAAAATTATTCGTTTACTATTGATACGGCTGTAAGGTTTACGAAATGGCATCATAATTGTAGATTTCCAAATTCGACCTATTTGTTATCAAAGTATCGAATGAATTCAAGTTGGCCCATCTATTACCTAAGTATCGAATAGATCCAAGTATCGAAAAGATCCAAGTATCGAAAAGATCCAAGTATCGAAAAGATCCAAGTATCGAAAAGATCCAAGTATCGAAAAGATCCAAGTATCGAAAAGATCCAAGTATCGAAAAGATCCAAGTATCGAAAAGATCCAAGTATCGAAAAGATCCAAGTAACGAAAAGATCCAAGTAACGAAAAGATCCAAGTATCGAAAAGATCCAAGTATCGAATAAGACCAAGTATCGAATAAATCGAATTGGTGTTCAACATCTGTCTACGACACGCGATATAAAACTCCAAGGTGAAAATAATTGAATTGCTCCCCTTGTGCCTGGGTCTCTGGCCATTTCGGACCAATGTGCGAGGGGAGTGGTGGAGGGGGAGGGGGAGGGGGCACACAACAAAAGGGCCGCCAGCGAGCGCGCTCTGGAGGGGAGGCGTGCACACAAAGCGCAGCCCGCCGCCTGGCTGCAGGCCTTTGCCACCTGTGCCTCCGCCCTGCGAATGAAGCTTTGCGCTCGTTTTGTTCATTCCCTGTCGGGCGCGTGAACTGGGAACGGCTATAGTTTTAAATTATGTATGAAAAGGTTATGTTTTAACGCATAGAGAGCTTGTCAACTTTTCTTTGATTTTCAATGCTCAAGAGAGGGTAGCTTTGTACTGTTCAGTTAATGTAGTGAATGTTAATGTCATAAAAGCATTTTGATACAAATAAAGCTAGTTGGTAAATAAGAGGTAAATTGTTACTGTAACGTTAATTATTTATTGGAAGGAAATAATAAAATACAGAGGATTAATGTAAGAATTATTGTTTGAAAATTGAGATGAAATAGAGTACGAATTTAAGCAATTGCACAATTAAAGGACCTGTTAGAGTTTTGGCTTCATATTGACATTTGCAAGAACAGTATTTCATTCTTACGCTTCATTTTAATTTATAGTTTTATTACTTTCATGGCATGTAAAGATATTTGTCCGTGTGTGTCATTCTTGTACAGTTTAGTTATATATTTTTCATGTATAAATGTTAGGTATAAATAAGGTAGTTGCTGAATTATCTCCCAGCAATACGTACTTATGTAATGTTATAATTCCTTTTTGTACAAATATAAAAATCAATAAATCAGAGTAGTGCGCCTCTAATACCCTTGATATTATATGATAAGTAGCTGTCCTTTAACATCATGAGTAGAATAATCATGTAGTATGAAAATAAAGAAGTAAATGCTGTTGAAGGGAATGAGTAATAGAAACAATATTCCACAAGAGAGATTATTTATGTCAATTAGTCCGTTTATCGTAATACATTTCACAAAACCCTCAAGCCTAACTATTTCGCTTATTTTGCACTAACTCATTTCACTAACAGTTTGAACATGTATAATTTTAGCAGCAGTAGATCTTCCGAATGTGAAAGCGGCCGGAACGCGTCAACAAAAAGTGCATTTCACTTGGCCGTTGAGTGCTTTGCTAGGCAGCTCCTTTTCGCCACTTGCCACACGGTGCTCACCCATCTCGAGCAAACCTCGTGAAATATCGCTCCCCCCGCGCCTTCCAGAGAATTTGTTTTGAGACGGCCTCCTTCTTCAGCCAGTCGCCCGCCGCCCCCCCCCTCCGCAGCACATAAAACTGCCCGCTCCGCTGACAAGCTGCCCCGGCGGCATGCCGTGGCACAGTTCGGCGGGCGTGCGTGCGTGCGCGGTGTATCGCCGTGACCCGGCTGAGGGGGCGTGCATTGCGTGGCGCGTTGCGTTTGACCTCTTGCCCGCGTCCGTCGGCGACGCGTTAATCTTGTGGAATGGAAATGCGCTGAACGCAAAACTGGCCTCTGGCCTCAGCAATCTTTTGGTGTCACAGGCCAGTGATGTATTCAGCATTTCCTTTTCTGAGCTTGAAAATACGGGACGTGTAGTGAGGAAACGTTGTTGAAAATACGACAAAATAGGTCTAAGTACATTGATATTTTAAAATAGAGTGAGAGATAAATGGAGGTCCGGTTAGAGTGATAATCTCATTAGTGTTGCAGTTGTATTAACGTGACGTGTAGTCGCATAATGTGTTATTATATATGCCGAGAAAATGACAAATACGTAATAACGTTGGTAGAAGCAAGTAACATTGTGCTCTTGCATGTGCATATGGTTAGATTTTAATTATATGTATGAATAATTTTATTGGGCTGATTCTTAGTTCTTGGCATTAAACAAGCAATCATTTTTTTGTGCTTTTATATTATTACTGATTATTATGTATCTTAAAAAGTGGGTTATTTGAATATTCATAATGAAGTCACTTATCACTTACTCGGGATTTAACAAGAGCTAAGAAAATCCAAACTACATTGCATTGAGTGCAACCAATTTTGTCATGCTACCCCATTCTGTTAAATGGGTTATTTACTATTTGATTTTGTAGGAATGGTGATGACAACGATAAAAATGTATTTCAATGAATGAAAATCAACAACGGGTGACAATCTTTCTGATTATTATTTAAAACCTCCACGCGTCGAATGTTGAACGACTATCTGGAGGATAATGTAGGACATAGGCTATACTGATCGGCAGGTTTTCGTTGACTCCCATCAATACCTGGGGAATGCCGGAACACTACCGTAACAAACAAGACACGGACCACACGCGATCTTTCCTTTTGCAACATGTCCTCTCCTGTGCCCATATCAATACACACTTTCATGCACAACACTACTACACATGTCCCGGCGTTCTTCACTGGAGAAGATACCTCGAGGGTGAAACCCGGAAAGCGAAAGAGGAGGTCAGTAACGGATCTCACATTCCAGCGGGGAAGAACATCGCCACATCTCGGGACATAACAAGAAATTCTTTACGAAACCAACGACCATATCATTTTGTTGACTCCAAAACCTAGTCAATCAAAGACTTGCGTAGCTGACGGGGCCACAAAATAAACAAATTGCAATATTATCTTCATGGTCATTTCGTTTGTAAAAGTAATTCCACATGATAATTGCAGGGCGAGACGGGGCAGGGTGTGGCGGGGCGAAGAAGAGGTGAGGGCGGTGCGGGGACGGGAAGGGCGCGAGACGGGGCGACAGCGGGCGGGGGGAGTGGCGAGGGCGGATCGGGGCCCGGCACCGTCTAAGGGGAGGGGGGCGAGGGCAAGGCGAAAGCATGGGCAGGGCGGAGAGGTGGCGGGAGCGGGGATGGCGCGAGACGAGCCGAGGGCGGGGCGGGGAGGGGAGACTGCGATGGCGGGGCGAGGATGGTACGTCGCAAGCCTGATAGCTGTTGCGAGGAGGATGTGGTGGCAACGCTCAATGTTATCGCGTTCCCCAGACGGGACTCGGCCACTGTGGTCCCAGGGTTCCCGATGGGCTGCCATGTTCTCGCGGCAACCCGCAACACAGGCAAGCCCGCGAGATTACCAGGCTCTTCCGTGGACACTGCTCTCACTTTCCGGTCCTTCATTGATACCTCAATGTCATTTATGCCTTCTTTGTGTTTCGCTCAAGATCTCGCATTCTCATTTACTTATCTGATTCTGTTTCTTCCATTTTGAATTATTCGACTTTCCTGTAGTTCCTTTTTCCGGAAAACAGTTTCATCTTGAAAACAAGCTTCTTTTCTATACATCTAAGAATCTGTGATGTAATGATAGGCAAAAGGTCTCTGTCTCTCTCTGTCTGTTTGTATGTCTATGTCTGTATGTCTCTGTCTGCCTGTGTCTGTCTGTCTCTGACTCTGCCCTTCTCTCTGCATAACTCTCTCGGTCTCTCTCTTTCGCTGCGTCTCTCTCTCTGTGTGTCTGTCTCCCTCTGTCTGTCTGTCTCCCTCTGTCTGTCTGTCTGTTTCTGTCTGTCTGTTCTCTGTCTGTCTCTGTCTGTCTGTCTGTCTCTGTCAGTCTGTCTCTGTCAATCTGTCTGTCAGTCTCTCTGTCTGTCTCTGTCTTTCTCTCTGTGTCTTTTTCTCTGTCTATCTGTCTGTCTCTCTGTGTTTCTGTCTCTCTCTGACTTTGTCTGTCTGTCTCTCTGTCTGTCTGTCTCTGTCTGTCTCTGTCTGTGTCTGTCTGTGTCTGTCTGTCTCTGTCTGTCTCTGTCTGTCTCTGTCTGTCTGTCTCTGTCTGTCTCTGTCTGTCTCTGTCTGTCTCTGTCTGTCTCTGTCTGTCTCTGTCTGTCTCTGTCTTTCTCTGTCTGTCTCTGTCTGTCTCTGTCTGTCTCTGTCTGTCTCTGTCTGTCTCTGTCTGTCTCTGTCTGTCTCTGTCTGTCTCTGTCTGTCTCTGTCTGTCTCTGTCTGTCTGTCTGTCTGTCTGTCTCTGTCTGTCTCTGTCTGTCTGTCTGTCTCTCTCTATCTCTGTCTCACCCGTTCGCTCGCTCGCTCGCTCGCTCTCTCGCTCGCTCTCGCACGCCGCCTGTTCTGTCCTGTCCTCCTCAGTCTCGCCTTCGTCACACGGGAACGTCTAGCTACAATGAAGCCTAGGAGGGGAACAGTTTGAATGGAATTTGAATTAAAATTAAGCGCAAACGTGTGCTGCAGCGCCTTCTATTGAAGTTACACCAAAATTATCATCATAAAAACCTTCCTAACAAAAATACTCGTAGATGTTCCAACTTTCATAGTGATGGGTCACACGGTGTCGGAGTTCACCATTTATGGTTGCACATCATAACCTATAGTACTCCTGACCTTCAAAGGAAGCTAGCAGAACAATTTATCGATATTCGTCCAGTGCATACAGAGGTTATCGCGCTCTTACGCAACGCTCTTGTGTCTTGATATAATAGTAGAGAAGCGTAGATAAAACTGTTATTAATAATTTTATGAAAGTTATGTAAGTTAAAAATGGTACGGGAAGGTCTTTGAATCACTAGTAGTTTTTATGTGGAGATTGATCCTCTTCGGCCACGGGAGTCCCGTGGTAGTGGCTGACGGAGACGCCTCCTTCCCCGTCGTGGCGAGGCGTTCCGCGCGCGTGGTTGGCGCGCAAGAAATTAGCGCCGCATTGAGGGCGCGCGGCCGAGCAGCAGCCCCCGAGGCGAAGGCGCGAGGGCGGGGCGTAGCCGTCGGAGGCGCAGGCGGGACGTAATCTCCCGGAAGTAACGCGAGGCGGGCGGAAGGGCGCCGCCGGGCGTTCACCCAGCACCCGCTGCCAAGTGGCCCACGGGCGCGCACCACGCCCACCCCCCGCTCGCCCTGCGCCCTGGCCCGCCTCCCCCCCCCCATTCACTCGGTGTCATGGCTCCCCGCCGCGCCCCGGTCCGGCCCCTTCCATTCACCCGGTGCCACGCCCACCCGCCGTTCTCTCTGGACCCGGCCTACCCGCTTGCCATTCACCTGGGCCGCGCCTCCCCGCCTCTTCCCGGTGTGCTCCGTTCTGTCTCGCTCTGGCCCACCCGCTTTCCAGCCCCGACTTCAGTCCAGCCCAGTGCCCCACTCTCCCTGGTGTGCCCGCATCCCGCCAAACCTATCACCGCCCCGCTTCGCTCGCCCCGCATGTCCCCACCTTACGCTAGTATCTTATTTTACGTGACCAGACTCGGGCCATCAGGCCCGCCCTTCCGTCTGACCACGCAAATATAGCTAAGCTCCTTTCACCATCTATCGAAGGAAGGAGGTATTAGATTTGGCGACCAAACAGGCGATTTGAATTTAGCTCAGAGGCTTCTTTTAGGCTTGATCTTTTACGTCCAATAAATGTACTACGTGGGACAGCTGGCTTTACTTCCCCTCCGAAGGAAGGCGTACGAAGGATTTTTTCGCCCTTACAAATACACCTCGCTCTCCCCGTTCCTCACCGCCCTTCTCCACCACTCCTCGCCTCTCCCCGCCTCACCCCACTTACCCTGCCTCATTCTGCCCACCTTGCTCCGGCACCATCTCGCGCATGGACTTCTTTCGCCGCCTCGTGAGAGCTTTCTTCTCCGAGCAAACGTCGAATTTATATCCGATGGTTATCTGCTCTCCAGCTTGTTTTGATACTGGATGTTGTACTACTGTTATTGAGTAGAATATCCGTAGATTCAACACGTGACTTGTTTTGGGTGTAAATTAAATAATTGTTTTGTTCTCTCTTTTATTAGGTGATTTGCCACGATAAAGATGAAAGACAAAGTTAGAATAAAGGGTAAATGAAAATACAACAAAGGGAAACAAGAAAGGGAAAAATAATATAAAAACAAATTCCCCTTCTCGTCCTACCACGAAACAGTGCTAAAGTCATTAAAATAGAAAACAATAACTCTTAAAATATTTTTGCGCACTTTAAAATTAAAAAAACTCACTTGATTGCACACACAAAAAAATGTAACCTTGTAAGCTTTGTATTCACTCTCTCAATAAGTAAATAAAAAGTACTTTTCAAAGTCGGAAACTTAAAATGTTGTCCCTTGAATTATAGTCATATTTACTTTAAATTCACATTGTAAATTCTCCCTTTTCTAACCACATTTTATCACTTTTGATTTAATTGATGAACACATACTGCTCTTCCAGAT
>BLKR01006015.1:0-67006 GCA_011170035.1 Teleogryllus occipitalis | reverse complement strand
CGTAATAGATATCCTTCATCGACCGGATTTGAATCCTGGTCATCGCCATGACGATCCCGACACTGGCCCTACTCACACTCAAAGCCTGCATGAAGCGTCAATGACCGGGAGGCAATAGGATTTGCATCTCGAAGGTCACATCTTTTCGACATTTGCTATATGGCTGGGTCGAACTCAACGATAGTCTGGAGGGGAATTCTAGTAGCTCTAATCAGTAGTTTCCACGACCCGCGCGCTTTATCTGTCTCCCATTCTCTCTCTCTCTCTCTTTCTTTCTCTCTCTCTCTCTTTCTCTCTCTCTCTCTCTTTCTCTCTCTTTTCTCTCTCTCTTCTTCTCTCTCTCTCTTTCTCTCTCTCTCTTCTTTTCTTCTTCTTCTCTCTCTTCTCTTCTTCTCTCTCTCTCTTTTTCTCTCTCTTCTCTCTTTCTTCTCTCTTTTCTTTTCTCTCTTTTCTTTTCTCTCTCTTTTCTTTTCTTTTCTCTCTCTTTTCTTTTCTTTTCTCTCTCTTTTCTTTTCTTTTCTCTCTCTTTTCTTTTCTTTTCTCTCTCTTTTCTTTTCTTTTCTCTCTTTTCTTTTCTTTTCTCTCTCTTTTCTTTTCTTTTCTCTCTCTTTTCTTTTCTCTCTCTTTTCTTTTCTTTTCTCTCTCTTTTCTTTTCTCTTTTCTTTTCTTTTCTCTCTCTTTTCTCTCTCTTTTCTTTTCTTTTCTCTCTCTCTCTTTTCTTTTCTTTTCTCTCTCTCTTTTCTTTTCTTTTCTCTCTCTCTCTTTTCTTTTCTTTTCTTTTCTCTCTCTCTCTTTTCTTTTCTTTTCTTTTCTCTCTCTCTCTTTTCTTTTCTTTTCTTTTCTCTCTCTCTCTTTTCTTTTCTTTTCTTTTCTCTCTCTCTCTTTTCTTTTCTTTTCTCTCTCTCTCTCTTTTCTTTTCTCTCTCTCTCTCTCTTTTCTTTTCTCTCTCTCTCTCTCTTTTCTTTTCTCTCTCTCTCTCTCTTTTCTTTTCTCTCTCTCTGTTTTCTTTTCTCTCTCTGTTTTCTTTTCTCTCTCTGTTTTCTTTTCTCTCTCTTTTCTTTTCCCTCTCTCTCTCTCTCTCTTTTCTTTTCCCTCTCTCTCTCTCTCTCTTTTCTTTTCCCTCTCTCTCTCTCTCTCTTTTCTTTTCCCTCTCTTTTCTTTTCTCTTTTCCTCGTTTAATAATTTGTTAATATATTAAAGATATCTTCTGTCTCATTCACTCGCTCATTTTTCATGTTACGAGATTTCCAAAAAATTTCTGTTCGATTTTTTAAATATGTTCTTTTATACAAAACCTCGTGCTGACAAAAACAAACACACGCACAAAAAAAAACAAAAAAAAACCCTCCGGTGCAGTCGTTCGAAAGTTATGCGCTTACATACATTTCAGCGATTCATTTTTATTTATATAGATTGTTCCTGTTTTCACTACATATTTATGCCCATATTTTGACGTTACATATTTTCCAGACTCTACCTATTATCCGCGTTAGGCCTTTGGCGCGTCAGCCCTTGTCTTTCCCTCCTTCGCCGTTCGTTTCAGTGCGTCTGTCCGTCCGATTTGAAATGTGAGACAGAAATTGTCACATTGTAATATTACGTAGCAGTTACCAATATTACCATAAAATTTGTTCTGTTGTAGCACCGCTAGTTTGTGCAATGTAATTGCAGGGGTTCAGCTAGTTAGTACAGATATTAACTTGCATTAAGCCAAGTTCACGAGTGTATGTTCGCGAGGGGAATGAGACGCATTGATTAGTATGTGAACGCGCACGTAACGCAGACGTGCGCGTGAGTTATACATAAAAACAAGACAAAAGGATAATTAATTTTAGTAATTACACTGCAGTATCGTTTACTCTATTTCGTCAATAAGTATTAATTTACATGAAGTGATAGTTGTGATTAGGTCTTATTACGCCAGATTCCATTGACGCATGTAATTACATAACATTACGGAGGTACAAATTGCAACTCGCAACACGCGTGTTCGTGATGAAGCTTGATTGTTACGAAAATGTGAGGGAATTTGAGTTGAGTTATTAATTTCACATCCCAGAAACGTGCTTCTACAATGATCATTAGTATAAAAATTAGTGTGATGTTTTTGCTAGACACATAGTTCGATCTTGGTTCGCACAATTGCAATTCTGTGGCATACGTGCGAAGTGTACCCATGAAAAATGTGAAAAAATTGCGTGAAAAATTGCCCGATGTCATGCGTATAATCAGATATTCAATTTAGATGTTAGTGTAATGTACTATCGGCTTTGAGGGAAGCAGTGAGTCGGCTTGTATTGTGTATTGTAAGAAATAAGACGAATTTAAGGTCAAAATATGTTTTCTTAAGAGCGTCATGACATCATTGAGATGTTTGAAATGATTATTACAATGTCTTGCAGAATGTATAAACATATTTTCAGTGTATATATACGTATATTGTAAAATAAAAATCCCTTTAAGAAATAAAAAAAAGTAGTTGTGTGAGTGTGTGCATACCTGATTGATTGATGATTCCGGACGCGTCAACTGCCGAGGCCATTAGTCCCGTAAGTGTACTGCGTGTGTTTTCCTCGAGAGGCGGCGATGATCTTTCCCCGCTGGCTGGTGATTCGGCACCGACTTTCCGTCGTCTAACAGAGTTTCCTTCAACCAGGTATCTCTCAACAGTGGGGCACCGCCCCAGCCGGGACAAGCTCTATGATCCCAACTGATTTCCCGAATGTGTGATAGTGTAGTGCATGTAAGCGCTTGTATTGATGGAGTGAGGATAGGACAAGCAAGAGGAAGGAAAGAGAGCACTCTATCCAGGACTCAGTTTGTTATAAGGTACTGTTTCGGCATTCGCTTGGTGTTGATCGCAGAAACCACGTAAAACTACCTATCAGAGCAGCGGGCCTCTAGCATTCGTCTCCAGACATGTACTGAACTCGTCTAAAATCCCAGATCCCAAATCAACTGATGTCACTGCGGCGCCTCTGACCGGGAAGTCCTAGGTTCGAGTCCTGACGGCGGCAGGATTTTCGACACTAGCTTTTCAGCTAGGTCGAATTCAGTCACTGTCTGGAGGATAATTCGGGCGGCCGGCTGCTCTGATTGGTAGTTTCCCGTGGTTTCTCCGATCGACACCAGGCGAATGCCGGAGCAGTACCCTACCAAGCGGGCCACGAACCGCGCGCGATCTGTCCTTCCCATTCCTTGTCCTATCCTCTCCCCTTACACACACACTTACACTAACATGCACTACACTATCACATATTCCGGGAGACCTGTCGGGAGCTTAGAGCTTATCTCGGCTCGGGCGGATCTCGCCATCCAGCGGGGGAAGATTACCGCCATCTCCCGAGAAGAAACATGCAATATACTAATGGGACTAATGACCAAAGCTGTTGACGCGCCCGGAAACACGAAAAAAATCAATCAATTAAAACCCAGCACCGTCGGGAGAGGAACGCTAGAACGCCCCTGTCAGAGGCACTGCGGTGCCCTGAGCCACCTCTCCCGGCGTGTGCATTTCCGTGTGCGTGCGGAGCACTTGGCCCTGCACGGAGTCGGGTTTGATGGCTCCTTTATGAAGCCGGCGCGTGGCGGTGCCCGGAGGCGGGAGGTCACGTCCGCTCGACGCGCGCTGCGTTGCCCTCCGCCCACGCGGCCCCGCTCGCGAGCTGCGCGGCGCGGCGCCGCGGTTTATTCTTGAATTAACATGGCGCATCCCGCGCGCTCTGGCGTTGCTGCGTAATTAATTCATGAATAATGCATGCGCCAACCATGTACCTCCGCCGCACCACGAATAAAACAGCTTTGCTTTTTACGGGTGTGGTCTGGCCCATGTGCCGCTGCCCTCGCTGTCTGCCGCCGCCGCAATGATTCGCGTGGTGTCTGAGGACCACGTAAACGGACTGTGGTGGAGTGTGTCAAGCGAGTACTACATTGCTGGGGAGGCTGTGTCACAGCATTGAATAAGATGAGGTTACCCGGTGAGCTTGGCGAAGCGATGAGTTGCAGTGTATTATTTAAGCATCACCTTTTTGGGGGATGCGTGACATGTTTTATTTATTTTAATACACATACACAAGTTTTATTTATTTGAATCCGGTGTAATGTGAAAATGAAAGTTTGTCGTAATCGGAAACATTGTTAAAAACGACTAAATGCGAGGTATAGTTCGCCAGGAACTTTTGCTGCACGTATGCTTCACTTCATGCCATTTCCCTAATCTCCATTCGTGACCAACGATATTTTCTTGCAGTTTATTCTTTGTAATGTCCCTCTCCCCACCCTCTCTCTCTTTTTATCCACTCTTCTTCTGTTTCTCCTCTTCACTCTTCTTCTGTTTCTCCTCTTCACTCTTCTTCTGTTTCTCCTAATCACACTCTTCTGTTTCTCCTCGTCACTCTCTTCTTCTGTTTCTCCTCGTCACTCTCTTCTTCTGTTTCTCCTCGTCACTCTCTTCTTCTGTTTCTCCTCGTCACTCTCTTCTTCTGTTTCTCCTCTTCACTCTCTTCTGTTTCTCCTCTTCACTCTCATTCTTCTTCTTTTTATTCTCTCCACTCTCTTCTTCTTCATCTTTTTTCTTTCCTCTTCACTCCCTCTCTCCCTCCGTCTCTCTTCTCCTCTGTTTTGCCCTCCGTTTCAAAACGTGCGTGGCAGCGGCGTTGCTCTTTTCCCCCTCTCGCAGCGGGTGATAGGCCGGGCCATCGCGTCGCCGTTGCAGGTGCTTATCCTTAAGTGGTGGGGGCGGTCGTCCGTTTAATGAATAGCGCAGGAGGCCGTCGCCCAAATGCGCCGCCTCGGCCCACCGCTGACCGCTGACCCTTCCCCAGCAGTGCTTCCTTGTCCCGCTTCGCGTCTAATCGGGTGCTCTTCATTCAGTGATTGCTGTGATTCGCGTTATGTAGTTTAAGCACATACCTCTCCATGCCATTTGGCTCTTATTTCTGTTATATTTCCTCGATTGGCAAAGTTAAGGTCGTGTTACAATTTATTTTATCATTATCTTTATATAAATCCAATAAAATTTCAAAACTTAATGGTGGGGTCTTCAAGATGCTGACACCATAGCGTCCGTGTTATTCACTATTTTTGTGAATACCTCAGTAAAACGCAGAGCATTACAATAAATTTGTATCACTTAAATTTGAATCTGGTATTCATTATCTGCTCATCTAAAAGAAATTACGAACTTAAATACTTCAAAATTCAATTTAAAGTCTGGATAATAGCAATTGACTGTAAGTTATTTATTTCCATGAACTAAAACACTCATAAAACTGCTTCAATGGGTCAATTGTATTTCTTCATAAAATTCGAAAATGTGCACTATCATAGCACTCCTGTAGGAAGTACTTAGAAAAGCAAACCTCCCAAAAAGTAATAGGAGATCTCGAATGTGCTCATTTTGTTGATTAGAACCTATAAAAGTGCTCTGCCTTCACCAGCGTCGAGAACGAAGTTTTATGAGCCTAGGACGCCCGGTAATCGAGTGATGCAAGGTCGAAGAGTCAGGAAAGACATCGGTAATGTATGTTGCTGGATGCATTGCGACGTAAAGCTTGCGCGTTTGCATTTGTCGTAATTTTCAGTTCAATTTTTTACAAGAAGAGTAGTAGCGTAAAGATACATTCAACTATCAGTACACATTTCCTTAGACTTATGTTTGTCATTTGGGAAAGTTTCTTTTGCCCTGTTAAACTAAGGTTTCGCCCAAAAACTTACTTTTGTGTAATATATTTGCGACCTTTGTGACACCTCCCATGTATCCTGTCTCTGTCGAATCAGAATTACCTTCCTTAACCTCATTGATGGAGTTACAGATAACATCCATCTTTCGACCGGACTATCTGATGAAGCCTACAGGCTCATCTCACGCGATTCTCTATCTCATTATCCGTTACTCCATTAGCCCGTTTGTCAGCACTTACGAACTGGTCCTCAGAACTGTAAAATTGATTGTTTTCAGAACGTCTGCACACGTGTTCGCCTGTCTTATTTGCACGTAATACCCCTTACATGTAGTGCAATTTCATTGGTTGGCAGCCCTGCTTTCGAGATGCCAGCGGCTACCAGGAATGCGGGCAACGTAGGGGGAGCCAAGGGCTGCGGAAACAAAAGTGGCCAACTGAGGCGGAGTAGAGTGCTTCCCCATCCAAGATGCAAGGGCGTCTATGTGTGGGCCGAGTGGCCACCCTCACAGGAAGGTTGTACCTCATCATATGACCGCCAAAGATATCGAGCAGACACATTGATTGTTAGTGATTGCGGGCGCGTCAACTACTGAGGTCATTAGTCCCGCATGTTTAGTGTGTGCTTTTTCATCGGGAGGGGGCAGCGATCTTCCTCCACTGGATGGTGAAATCCGGCGCCGACCTACCGTCGACTAGCGGGGTTTTCCCCAACCAGGTATCTCGCACCAGTGGAGCACCGCCCCAGCAGGAACAAGTTCTAAGTCCCCGACCGGTCTCCCGGCATGTGTGGTAGTGTAGTGCATGTTAGTGTGTGTGTGGATAGGACACGGAAGAGGAAGGAAAGATCGCGCCCAGTTCGTGGCTCGTACGAGCAGACAGGCGGATGGGATTCTGCTTTCTGGTCGCCTCGTGAGTGGACGCTACTGTTCGCCCGGGAGGCGGTGGTGCACTTCTCGAGACACTGCGAGACACTGGGTATCCGGGTACCGGCGAGATAAAGCGATGGGGTGGAAGATTTACCCTAGCCAGGGTACTGGGAGCAGGATGCGTAGGAGTAACGGAGGTAGAATAGCGGAAATAACCCCAGAGCAGTACATAGTTGTATTATATTGTAAATAAACTGATCGTACACAAAGCTCGTGTCTGTGTCATTTCGCTACCACAACGCCTCAGGTGCTGTGCCTTGAAAATTCGGCGACCTTTAAGTTGGTGACTCGGTCGATGTGTGGAACGAGTTCGAGCTCTTTCTGCGGCGTCCTTTCCGTGCAAAGGTCTCTCGGCCGCGTGTTCGGTGCCGAGGCTCCACTTCGCTCGCTACACGGACCTCTCCTGTGACGGCCGTCTAGTGGGTTGAAAACGCCGCTCTCCACATGTAGAAAAAAAGTTATCTAGTGAGGCAGCGAAAAGTGCGGTTCTTTCCACTGAAGAACTCCATTTGTGGAACCTTAATACTGTGAAAGATAATTTTCCTTGCTTCGTAGTAAATCACTTTCTTTAATACATATTATGGAGCAACGCGAATTATCTTTCGCTTTCCTGCGTCCGTAGGGAACGGTGTGGAGAATATACTTCTAAAGCTATTTAATTGTTGTAGTGATTTTAAGACCATTAATATCCATATTATTCGTCTGGCAATGTACTTATGTTATGGGCCTTGTAAACTCACCTCACAAAACTGTAAAGTTCCATATTTGCAGAATGTCACGCAATTTTTCAGTCTTTAGAGCACGAAATGGTGAGGCTCATGTGCAGACTGGGGCTGTGTGCCCGTTGTAACGTGGCGGGTTACCGTTGTCAGTTATCTCGTAGCAACGGGGTATTATGATTGAAGGCCCTTAATAAACAAGCAGAATGGTTTGCGAGGTCATAGAGACACGTTGCAAAGATTCACAGATCCACGGGATGTGGGTTTATGCAAATGCCCACATGTTACGCTAGGAATTGTCGCAGTAATAACTTCTAAGTTGTTAAGAAGTTGTGACTAGTGAACTGTAAAAGAGAAGACTTGAAATTAAATCGTAATTTTTTTTGTTATCGCCAAAGACCTTTATTTCTGAAAGGAGAGGCGATCGATAACTTAACTGTGACGCTCTGACGATTGAGACGTCACATCGTGCGCAGCTGCAGGTGTCTGAACTGCGCGCGCTGGCGCCCCATGGCGCTGACGGAGGAAGGGCAGGGCGCCGAGTGGGAAGCTGAAAGTGCGGCCGCTTCCTTCTGCGAGGGCACTCGTTGCAATTGCAAAGGCCAGGCCGCGCCACAGGCGGAGGCAGCCCGCACTCCCATGGCTGTCATTGCAGTGGGACGCGTTATCACTAACTGTACCTTTACGATGTATGTCTGGGTTGTCAAATGATCGTTCATGGTTGTTCTTACATCATAATTGGCCTATAGAAATTTATTATTGAACACGATACTTTGTATACGGTTTAGTTCCATGAAATGTATTAAATAAAATCCATCCAACTTATTATCACAGCATTACCCATGTTATCGAGAGTTGCATTACAAAATGTTGAATGCCCGCTAGTGATGCATACATATATTGGCATTCAGAAAAAAATTATTGAAAGTTGTTCGCGACGATGACTGCGGTCCTACTTATTTATGAACTTTGTGTCCGCCTAATACGCTGTGTTCCTTGCTATATACTGCTATCTATCTTCTTTAGTTTCTTGATTTTTATAAGAATTTTTATGTACTTGTTTCGGGATTTTTTGAAAACGGTAGATGACGTAAGAAGAAAAGTTATTACATCAAATACAATATTCTGAGAAAAGTTGTACAGATTTATATTCTCTTCTACGAATGTATATACGAAGTAATATACTCTATATAGGGAAAGTTAAGTAATGCTGCGGGGAACCAGTGTCGAGATTTTAATGGAAATGCACATTGAAGGGTTCGTCCCTCTGTCTGTCCCTCATTCCCTCCCTCTGCCCCAAAATGACTTAAGTTCTAAGTCTGTTATAATCTCTGAATTTTCAAAAATTGCAAAACTTCAATTTTTTCGGCGTCTTCTTACAACTACAATTTCGAAGAGTGTGTTTTTTTCTTAATGGAATCTGTTTCTCAAAAACATTTTTAAAAAAATTAGTCATATAATTTATTATTTGAAATTGTTAACGTTTTCGCGTCACTTTGAGTGAAATAGTGACAAGGTTATCTCTGCAAGCATTTTCGTAATTTTTGTTCTGAAACTCGACCAATTTTCATTAAGACCTCTGATTTTTCGAAAGTTGCTTATGTTGATATAGAGGTTACGTTAAATACTTGATTAATCCAAGCTAAGGAGTTCAAATCCCGGTTCGCAGATATTTTCTCGGTTGCGAAACGTTTTGTGTTATGTAATTTTATTACATATTTATGTAATCATGAATTTATGAATTTATTATAATTATGATCATGAATTTATGTAATTAAAGGTTGTTATGTAACCGATGCAAATGCGCCTTTTATTGTATAGTTGTATATTGATTGATGGATTTTTTCGTGTTTCCGGGTGCGTCAACTGCTTTGGTCATTAGTCCCGTTAGTGTAGTGCATGTTTTTTCGCGGGAGATGGCGGTGATCTTCCTTTGCTAGATGGCGAGATCCGGCGCCGACCTACCGTCGGCTAGTGGGGTTTACCCCTAACCAAGACTCTCCCACCAGCAGGGCACCGCGCCGGTCGGGACAAGCTCTAAGCTCCCGACCGGTCTCCCGGAATATGTGGTAGTGTAGTGCATGTTAGTGTAAGTGTGTGTGTGTAATGGGAGAGGAGGACAAGAAAGAGGAAGGACAGATCGCGCGCGGTCGCTGGCCCGTTTGTTTGGTTACTACTCCGGCATTCGCCTGGTGTTGATCGGAGAAAGCACGGAAAACTACCGATCAGAGCAGCCGGCCGCTAGAATTCTCCTCCAGCCAGCGACTGAATTCGACCTAGCTGAAAAGCGAGTGTCGAAAATCCTGCCGCCGTCAGGACTCGAACCTTGGACCTCCCGGTTAGAGGCGCTGCAGTGACATCAGTTGATGCACTGAGCTACCGCTCCCGGTTTATTGTAAAGAGTGTATAGTTTTCAAAAGGGCTTCTTCTCGGGCTGGCCTTTTGCTCCCACGCGCCGTTGGGCGCGGCGCCGCCGTTGTGTGGTCGTGTGCGCCATGCGGCGGGGCAGACCTTTCCCCAGCGCCGGCGTCATCGCTCCCATGCGGGACGCTCTATTAAGGTCGCGCCGGCGCCGGCGCCGCCGCCCCCGGGCGCCGAACCCGCGTGCGCTTGGACGCCGGCCAGCCGCCGCCTACAAAGGTCGCCGGTATTGCGGTTTTTACGGTGGGTCACGTCCGCCGCAGTGGCTGCTTTCTTATGGATCGCCCCGGCCCGCGCCGCCGTTCCAGCGCTGCATTGGCCGGAAATGCCTTTTCAGGCCGACTTAAAGGCTCCCAAGTGCAAGTTGCTACGTTATTGTAGTTCTTGATTTGTGTGGGCGAGTAGTGTTTGTGATTCCGTTGATACGGAAAGGAGTGATTTCAACTTCTATGAAACACCGAATGTTTTCTATGGAAGCATGGAACTCTTTTAAATTACTGTATGAGGGAGAGAGAGAGAGTAACTGCTTTTTATGCCTATTTATTACACAATTTATTTGTTATTACTCTTGGAGTATTTTTTAAAAATCATTTTTATAGCGGGAGAAATAGATGTAATCTGTGAGTATGTGTTCTTTATGTATAATGAATTAATATTTGGGTTATGTGAATGCGATACGAGTGGCGTGATAGACCAATGGTTATAAATCTCTGTTGACTTAGAGACGATGCTTTCGCGAGTTCCTACAATTCATTTGCAAACTTCATAAATAATAACACAGGTTTAGAAAAGGGTTTACTGTTCTTCCGTCCTCTCCAAGAATCTTCAGAAAATAGTGGAATCGAAAGACAGTGTCAGCGGAATAGTACTGATAGTATTTCTTTCTTTCTTTCTTTCTCTCTCTTTCCTTTTTTATTTTTTTTTTAGAAAGAAACCTTTATGTGTAAAGATTTAGATTACTTGTCCAAATTTGGTTCATCCATCTTCTTTCAATGTTGACAGCGAATTATATTTTGGTTAACGATTTAACGTTTCATAATACATCCTTGTCTCGTGTAAACGCCGCTTAATCTATTCGCCCTTGACATGATCTAAAAGTGTTGTTTTTCTGAGCGATCTCCATACCTGCCATCTTCTTCCATCTTTGCAAAACTCTCGGAACATCATGTGCTCTTCCTGTACCTAACTTCCCACCTCCAGCGCCTCTCCCTCCTATAGCTTTTGTTTAATTCCTTGCCGGAATGGATGCCCATAGCTGCCCCATCTACCTAAAGTATCCCGTGGGCCCTTTGTAGAGCAATGGGGAAGGATGACGGATGATTGGCGTTTTCATTTCCTCGCGTATAAGTTATATAATGTAAAATGTGCGGGTTTCCATTCCCCCGCCCCTCATTTATCAGAAGCTTCCACTACGAACTACACAGGAAGGCATAGTGTAAAAAAGAAATTACCCTCTTAAAAGATATTGAAGTTTGATTGTGTTTACGATTTCCAGTATGAATCTTGTTGCAAATTAGTAGTAGTGTGAAGCAACGCAAAGATGGATTGCCTATTTTTTTTGTTTTCAGTTTATCCAAAATGAGAGATTCAGAATGAAAAAAAAACATTGTAACGAATCAATCTATTCGACCAGTACACCCATTGAAGTGTTAATACCCTACGCAAATGTAAGGAAGAATGCAGATATTGGTGTTCGGTAATTAGAGTACAGACTTGTCTAGTAAAATATTTTACTAAGCAACGAACAAAACTGCTCTACCCCCAGTAATAATCAATATCCTAATGAGCTTAACTGAGTCAAAAGTGTATCTGAGAGCCCTCTTTGGTCACAGCCTCATCTGGAAACCACCCCACCTCTATAGACTTGCCCTCGCCAGTCAACGAGCTCACCAACTCTTCCCAATTTTATGAACTTCTCCCCTCCAAATCCTCACCGGTAACCATTTTCACAAACCTATGATCAGGTCAGTTCTTGCTTACACAAGTCCAGTATGGGTTTAATAGGCAAATCTCACATCCAAAACCTGCATTCCTACCAAAATCGTATTCTATGGATCCGTACGAAAAGCCCCGTGATTCCTACCGGATGGTCTTCAGGATCTCGTGAAAATCCCCAGCACTACTCACATTAAACAATTCGCCATTAAGTTTTTGTCACAAAATACCTTCCTACTTCCAACTAGGGAAACAAATTCAAGAAAAAATCAGCTTACTCAGGAAAGAACCCAGAAATATTTTTTATCCATCTCAACCCTCCCTAGTCTCATTTCTCTTAATTATAATCTGTTAATGATGATTTTATAAAAGAAAGTCTTATTCGAAAGCTCTGCATCTTTTATATTCCAATGCCTCCTAAAAAGGTTGTATACCAGTAAGCAAATAAATTATTAAAAAAGCATTATGTCCTCAAAGATAAGAGTGTTCTGCGAGACAGAAATCTTATTGGAGTGGGGGCACCCCGGAGCGGCAATTCGCTGCACTGTGCCCGGAAATGTTATAGGACTTTTCCAATTGTAAGGTCAGCGTGTTCCGTGGGAAATCACGACCAACAGCGCGCCATAACTCTGTCCCTGAGAAACTGGGTACTCGAGACCATGACATAAACGCTGGTTTACAATGTTCTTCGCTTTTTCAATAAAATGTGATATTTTCGCTTCAGATTCGTTTTGATTATGGTAAGTAATCATGGAAAAATGCTAATGAAATAATACTTTCAATGCAGATTTCGCGTTTGCTTTCATATTTTTAATAAATGGTTACTTATCTGTTACTTCCTGAATTTTGTTCTAATATATCCTTTGAAACTTTAGTTAATTTAACAAGCAAATGTTTTCATCGTTACCATTTTCTCTTATATTTCTCTGCATTTAAATCTTAATTTCAAATTCCATTCGAAAAGCCATTTAATAATATTTCGTTATTTTTTTATAGCGGGCAGCGATTCTACTTTGCAAAGGAGAAAGAAATGGAAAATATCTTTGAATATTGTTGCAGTTTTTCATTGATTTGCATTAAAAAGTCGGTAATATCACATTATGACGAGTATTCCGTTTCGACCAGCCTGATTCTTGGTATTTGAAGAATTAGATTTTGTAAAAATGCTATAAAGTTTGAATACACTATATAATATTTGTATATTAACGATTTTATAGGTCATCCCAAATACCTCTTCCATCTGTTACAATGCTCTTGTTGAAGAGCTTATGTTTTAGAGCTTATATTTTATTTTCTTATAGAAGATGTTCTTTGCTGTTCTTTGAAAATTTTCAACGAAAAGTGAGAGAAATTTCATGCTCTTGGCTTAATGTAATCCTCCTGGTACTTGCCAACTATTTCTAATTGTTTGCTTTCGTATACCCTTGCTGTAACCCGAGGCGGGATTAACAAGAACAGTTTTTACTGAAACTTCATCCGTGTGTTCCTGAAATTTTAATGGAACGTAACTTCCTTGGTTGTGCGTGGTATTGTATAGCAAGTGTTGAAGTTTGGGAATTCTGAACTCCTCCTAGATGTTATACGTTCTCTTGGCTTAATGTAAGGGTGGGTGCTCGCTCGTGCTTTTAGGTAGTTTGTCTTTGCCTGTTGCGTCGAGGGATGGATTTCCTTTACCCTTTCATCAACCGTTTCATTTCTTGATTCCCTCTTGTTTTCTGGAATTGAATTCTCTAGTCTATATTGCCATTGTAGTGCAGAATTTCCTTGCGAGAGTAGTGAGAAGGGAACTTTTGTTAGTGCAAACAAAGAACAGGTTTTCGGAAAGGTATGATTTAATCCCCTTTGTGAGTAATACACTAAGGAAAGAGGTCGGTTTTTGAGTTTATAAGAAAGAATTATGACAAAAACCCGTGAATGTATATTGCTGATAGGGATGCTTGAAACAGATGTAAGACGAAAACATTGATGTTCGCCTGGAATTTTTGGCAAATCAGACCATGTGCAAACCTCAAATCACATTAAGCTGCAACGTGCTTTATCATGGAGCATAACTCTGGAAACGATGCGTCCTAGGGCTTTAAAACATGTTTTCGTGAACATTTTTGGGACTCGAGTTGACTTTTTATTTGTTAAGCCGTAGTTAACAAAATCAAATCATTTTGGTGGTATTATTAAATTTTTGGAATGTTCTCTCGTCCTGTAATACGGATTGCTAAAAACGTTGAAATTCGTGTTCCAGTGTAAAGCTATTTTCACTTTCAAAATAATGTTTGAAAAAGTTACATTTTTGTAGATTGCAGTTTTTCCGAAAACCTTTTGAGAACTCTTTTGTTGCAGTTTTGAGGGTTTCCGTTTCTCTGGGTACTCTAGTCATTTAGAACTTTCCGTTTCATCCAAGAATCTCCGAATCCCGAGATTCATTTCTTAACGGCTGAGAGTACGTGGTAGAGAGTGCGTAGACCGGTGGGTATGTACCCGGGGTTAAGTGAGGCTCAGGCATCCCACGGCCGCCCCTAATGTCGGGAACATGCTGGCTAAACGAATTTGCCCAGATCATCTAAATCTCTTTCACGTTCATCAATGGTTATAGATGCTCTCTCGAATTCAAAATGACTTGAATATGCTGGTTTATGTTTATTCTCGAATACGTTCTGTTTCTGGTTGTTGATTTTCCCTCTGGAATTAGCTTGGCAAGCACCATGACATCCAATGCTTCCACAAAAGGTGCTTTACTGCAGGCCCAGCCCACACTTGAAAATCAGTTTTTATTTTCCTTACAGCTCAATCCTACCTTGTAATTAAATTATATTGGCTCATTACTTACTGATCTGTTTTTACGTTGTGAAGGCTAGTGAAGAATGAATTATTTCGCGCCCATATTTCCTGTGGATTAAAGGCGTGAAATGCACAAATATTGATGTGGAAGGATGTAAACAAAAGTATTATTTTATTGCTATTGTATTTCATTGAAAATCATTGTACTAAACATTTTCCAAACCCGAATTGTGTCCTGGAGGTAATGTGGGTGTACGAGGAAAATGAATTCGTTAGGCGAAGCGCTGGCAGAGTGTCCTAGCGCTTCCTCGTGCCGGAAGGTGCGCGCGGGGGTTGGGTCGTGCCTCAGCCTCTCGCCCTCCTTTCGCCACTCGCTCCATCATGGCGGGGCGGACGCTCCCAGCGCTGGGCGCGGGCGCCATGCATCATCTCCAAGGCCTCCTCCCCCACCCCTCCTGCTCGTCTCTCAGATTGGAGCGAGGAAGTCTTTTCAGACTGCGGAAAGGGTTCGCCGTGCGATTTTTCCGCTTCACCTCATTAATAAGAAAAGCAAATACGTGATTTCCAGGAAGGAAACGACAAAACTCGACCTTTTTACTATCAAAGTTGTTCTTAAAAAAAATCGACAAAACTTTTTTTATGGGCTGCAATATTTACTTCACTCGAAACTTCACTCACTGCAATGAGCTACAGTCGCCTAAAGAGAGAATTATAAGTTGAAGTAAAAAAAAACTTTAGTGTTCCCTGGCCGTTGAATTGCAGGTCGCTTAATATTTATTTACGGGTTATCAAGTAAGCATTACTAAAATTCTTGGTAGGAGGTAAGTTAATGTAATTTCACCTAGGATTAGACTTCAACCTGTTCCGGTGTTCACTTCTCTGGCTTGCTCAAGTCTTTCTTCATTGTGGAATATATTTAAGAGCCAATTCCCGGCAAGCTCTCATTTAGCATTCTTTCCAATTTCTTATTAGCAGATATTTTCTTCCACAGGAATGATATTAAAGTCTTTTGTTATATCCACATTCGTCTTTTTATATAAGAGAATGTACCGTAGAGATCTTCATACACCAGAACGAGAACAGAGAACCCACTAACCGACGTGTAGGTGAGCGCCGGATCTCTCCTCCAGCAAGAGAAAGGAAGATCCTGCCACTTCCCGTGAAACATGCATACGTACTACACTTACGAGACTTGTGACCATAGCAGTTGACGCGCCCGGAAACACGAAATTATCAATCGCTGCGGAGCGGCACAACATCTTTTTACAAACTTGAAGTGAGCGCAGAAATTGAAAGAAAAATGTGCAGTCCCGGCCGTGAGGCGTTTCGTTAAAGAGCCTACCTACGAACTCAGGAAAAATAGCAAAACATCATAATACTAATTTTCAATGCGCGCAAAAATTGAAAGGGAACTGTGTAGCCTCCGGTCATTAGAAAGGTATCTATGGTTTCGATAGATACGTAGGAACTCAGAAACCAGTAATGTATATATTTTTTCCTGAATTCCTGTGAATCTAGCTAAACCAACCTTTCTAATGACTGGAAGCTACATAGTTCTCTTTCAGTTCAGGCAGTCAGAAATCCATCAAGCTAACAGAACGATATAAACGAAGATTGTTTCGATAGAACCATTCCATAGAGATCATTGTTATTGCTTTTCAACGTTACCATTTTTTCTGGATTTTGTCTAGATCAATTGATGTCTCTGCAGTGTCTCTGACCTGGAGGTCCTTCGGTTCGATTCTCGAGGGTGGCAGAATTTTCGACACTAGCTACATAGCTAAGTCGAATTGTTCTGCAGTCTGGAGATGCCGGCACTCTGATCGGTAGTTTTCCGTTTTTTCTGCGATCAACATCAGACGAATGGCATAGTACCCTACCAAACGGGCCGCGCGCGATATTCCTTTCTTCCTTGACCTTCGTCACCCTTTACCTTACACTACCACACATGCTGGGAGACCAGTCGGAAGCTTAAAGATTGACCCTCTGGGGTAGGTCTCTGCTGTTGGAAGATACCTGGTTGTGGGTGTGTGTGTGTGGGGGGGCAATAAGCCGGCGTGTAGTACGCGCCGGATCTCGCCATCGAGTGAGGGGAGATCACCGCCACCGTCTTTGATAAAAATATGCATTACACATACAGGGCAAATGGCTTTAGCAGCGCCTGTAATAACTAATCAATCAATAAATTGTGCATTAATCTATATTTGATATAGGATTGTTGTCCGATCTCAAATAAGCTTTTGGTTCCAAAATACCCTTAGCCGTGCGGCTTAGGGGCGCCAGCGATGGCTCAATCGCACTTTCCACCCAGCGGCGATGGTGATGCAGGTGCGTCAAGTTGGAGAGTCAAGTCAGCACACCACAACGAAACATGCCAAATGATTTATTGCTAATTAGTTGCCACAATTTGGAATAAATTGCCACGTATTGACGCGTCGCCGTCAACCCAGTTTAGACGCGTTTTCACACCGAAAATACGTGGCAATTAATTCCAAAAAATGGCAGTTAATTAGTAATTAATCATTTGAGCGTTTCCGTCGCGCTGCGACTCGAATTTAACTTATATGTGTGCTGGCGTCGCTTCAAGCCAGCTCACACCCGTTTTCGCCTCGAAAAAACGTGGCAATTAATTCCAAATCGTGGCAATTAATTAGCAATAAATGATTTGACATGTTTCCTTGTGGTGTGCTGACTTGGGCGTTCCAGATTGACGCACCTTGGTGCCGCGAGGCAGTGCAAGTGGACGCGCAGCGGCGCGCGCGCAGACGGGAGCGAGGCAGGCGCGGCGCTGCCCTGCCCGCGAACAAAGCGCGCCCACGTGCGACCGCACACAGAACAATGCGCCCGAGTTCAAAGCGAGCGAGCGCCCGCGCGCGCCGCATGGGGCGAGAGAGGCCGCGGCTGCGGCGACACGTCGGAGGCGATGTGGCGCCCGCAGAGGCGGCTTTGGTGTGGCGATGGCGCCAATCGATAGCGGAAGCGCAACGCACCTCCGCCGGCGGACGTGCGCAGGTAGGCGCGGAGACCGCCGTTGGTCGACGTGTGGCGTTGGTCGCTCTGTAGTAATGCCGGTCACGCGCGGTGATGCAGCCGTACGTAGTTCGTCTGTAGAATCTCGTTCGATAGATTTCCGCACTGTACGCGGTCCTCATCGAGCAAATTTACTGTATCAAACTTGCTTTCCTGTTCGCCAGAAATACACGAAATCTTGAAATTGTACTCAAGAATGCATACGAACTTCGACAAACATTCTTTTATTCCCCAGCGTCGCCGTCTTAATATTTTGTAGCGTCCGTTTTATTGATTGATTGATTTTTCGTGTTTCCGGTTGCGTCAACTGCTTTGGTCATTAATCCCGTTAGTGTAGTGCATGTTTTTCCTCGGGAGACGGCGGTGATCTTCCCCCGCTGGATGACGAGATCCGGCGCCGACCTAACGTCGGCTAGTGGGGTTTCCCCCTAACCAGGACTCTCCCACTAGCGGGGCACCGCCCCAGCCGTGACATCAGTTGATGCACTGAGCTACCGCTCCCGGTTGTAGCGTCCGCTACTGGATGTGTGAACCATTCACAATTGTAGAATGTGTGCTCAGAAGGTAAGAGGATGGGGGCAAAAGTAGCGAGCCAGTGTGAATACCTCTCGATTGTAAAATTTCTTCACAGTAGGGAAGAGGGTGGGGGCAAAACGCAACAGTTTCGCGGCGAGAGTGTAAGCGACAAATGAGTCGCAGGACCGCAGCACCGATGCCTTGAGTAAATGTTGTGTTAACAAACTTACACGCCGCTGACCAGACCGATTGTCATGCTTCTGGAGGGTCCTATATGAACAGAAAATGTGGTCCACGTGCATACACAGAAGTGTGACTGGTATTCTTAGTTAGCTATAACATTTGTTTTTCTTTTTGTAACAAACCTTGTTATTGGTAACATTTGCTGTCCTTGTTGTGTCATAATCTGTTACTTCTGCAACCGACGTCATAATAGATGTGGGATATTCGTCAATTTACTTCCCTAAGAGGGGTCTGGAGATTAGTCCTTTCGGAATACAAAAATCACGTAACTATTCTTTCATCGCAACGTACTGCTTTTATCTCTTAATTTTAATATAAATAGTCAATGATATTACCGGCTGAGGTGTTTCTGGCCGTCATCTGATGTCACTGCACAGCCTCTGATGGGGTGTTCTAGGGATCGAGCCCCGACAGTGGCAGAATTTTCGGTACTAGCTACGTCGAGTTCAGCCGCTGACTGGGGGAGAATTCTAGCGACGGCTGCTCTGATCGGTAGTTTTTGGTGGTTTCTGCGATTAACATCAGGCGAATGCCGGAGCAGTACCCGATCAAACGGGCCACAGATCGCGGGCGATTCTTCCTTATCTTTTCCTTGTCCTAGCCTCATCCCATTTCTAATTCACACATTTGCATGCACTATAATACCATACATGTTGGGAGAACAGTCGGGAGGTCGGAGGTTGTGTCGCCTGGGGCGGTGCACCGCTGGATGTAGATACCTTGATGAGTAAACCGACGTGTAGGACGGCGCCGGATCGCGCTTTCCAGCGATGGAAAATCCGCCTTTTTACCGCCACCTTTATTGATAAAAATATACATTTCAATTAGCGGACGAATCACCACACCCGTTGACGCACCCGGCATCACGAAGTCAGTTCAGTATTGTTTTTACTTTCTCCCTATTGAATAGAGAGAAAGTTATCTAATGCTGCGCGAAAGACCGGCGAAATTTCGTCAGACAAACTTTTGTATTATTTTTCTTGTTATCACAAAATTGATATTCCTTAATCGATCTGGCTGATGTCGCGGCCCCTCGAATTTGAAATTTTAATTTAGGGGTGTACTTTACATGAAGCCTCTAGGATATTTTCCAAATTTTCAGAAAAAAAAATGGCTCGATCGATTGTGATTAAATTTTGTCGTTGAATAGTGTGAAGGACGTTTAAGAAAACTGTGCAGATCTCATGTTCGTTGAAAACCCTGATTTTTTGAAAATTGCGAACGTTCAAAATTACAAAAGTTCAAAAATTTTTAGTAAGAGTTGCTTCCATTTTTGTGTAAACATGCAAGTGTACTGTTTTCACTTGAGGTGTTTCAGTATTGGAATAATATAGGAACATAAAGGTCTTTCCTTTCTTACTTGATGTTTACAAAGTTCATGTTATTCATCTCGGAAATATTCACGATGACTGCTTCATTGTTGAAAGCCACTTTCAATTAATTTGTATTACTTTATTGTGGTAAGCTCATCTCAAATTATATTCAGTGTCAGTGCAGGTGGATCTGCCGGGTGGCGCCACCTCGGCATGCATGGGCGCTCTTGTGCGCCCCCCTCCGTCGAGGGTGTCGACGCGAGGGGTCTGGAGATGCCTGGGCCCGCAAAGGGGACCCGAGCCGCCCTTAGCATTCGCTGCAGCTCTCATTAGTTTCTGTGCAGACAAACAAACGTAATTATAAGTGAAGTAATTACCTTGCGCCCCGACGAGCGGGCGTGAGCGCCCGGCCTCTTCGACGGGATTCGCTCTGCATGCGGAAACTTCTGGAATCCATTTCAAGGAGTGAATAGCGTTCCATGATCAGATTTTAATATTCTCTGGGGCTCCTCGGTGGGTGTTAGCACGTCGTGTTTATTCAGGGAGCGAGAGGTAGCGCGATGATGGAACGGCGGCTAACTCAAGGATGGGTGCAATCGGCCTTTTCCTCTCCTCTGATATCAGCGATTGATTCATTTTTTCGTGTTTCCGGGCGCGTCAACTACTGTGGTCATTAGTCCTGTTAGTCAAGTGCATGTTTTTTTTTGGGAGATGGCGGTGATCTTCCCACGCTGGATGGCGAGATCCGGCGCCGACCTACCGTCGGCTAGTGGGGTTTCCCCCAAACCAGGACTCTCCCACCAGCGGGGCACCACCCCAGCCGGGACAAGCTCTAAGCTCTCGACCGGTCTCCCGGAATATGTGGTAGTATAGTGCATGTTATTGTGTGTGTAAGGGGAGAGGATAGGACAAGGAAAAGGAAGGACAGATTGCGCGCGGTTCCTGGCCCGTTCGGTAGAGTACTGCTCCGGCATTCGCCTGGTGTTGATCGGAGAAACCACGGAAAACTACCGATCAGAGCAGACGGCCGCTAGAATTCTCCTCCAGCCTGCGACTGAATTCGACCTAGCTGAAAAGCGGATTTTCGTCATTAGCTTGTGAGGTGGGTCGGATTCAGTCGCTGTCAATCAATCAACTCGCATGGATGTTTTCAGTTGTGGTCTGGTGTTCACTCGGTATACCGTGTCTCACGCCTGAAACTGAACCCTTCCCCTCATTCTCCTCTCTATCCCTTCATGTGTGGCGTGCGACGCCACGAGCCTGCTGGCGTCGATGGTAACATTAACTCTCTACCACTAAATCCACTCCACGCACGCCGGGCGAATTGCAACAGGCAGTATTTCTCCGATACGGGCTATCGAGTTACGTAGTCGTGATGGTTCGGGAGGCAGGTGCGTCAGTTTCTCAGCCCATGTCCACATGACCCCAACAGGATTAAGGAAGACAATTAGGAAACATACGTACGCACAAACATTGTGCTTCATACATAGAAAACTGCTATGTTCTTCAATGTATTTTTCAAAACTTCGTGAGTTGGAAATTACGAAACGTAGTTAATAACAAGAAAATCAATTATAACATTCGATACATTGTTTCCTGTCGACATCAAATGACTCGGCCCGTAATGGTCTTGCCTACGGATTATTTACAAAAATATTTATTAAAATAATGGTAATAAGCAGGGCTTGATTTCTGGTGGAAAGCGACGAAACGGCGTTCCGGTACCTCTGAAATATATTATTAAATTATATTGTAAATATGTAAGTATTTCTATTAAATTAATAATTAATTTGGAGCGCATTGCGATACTTAAATTTTATAAATCAAGCATGGGTGATAATGATATAATAACAATGGCACGCCTTAATCAGGAGGTAAATGGGTGACATGTGAGATATTGAAACTATTCATTAACCACTATTGAAATATTATTATTATTATTATTATTATTATTATTATTATTATTATTATTATTATTATTATTGTAACAACTGCATTGTTTCTTTATTAATACATATGCAATGTTCGTAAGAAAACAAACTACGTATGTATGATATGTTGTAACATTTTGCATATTTGAAATAAACAAATGTTACCGTGCGTTGATATTGTATGTGTGAGGTATCTGTGGAAAACCAAACATGTGAGAATAATTATTATAGAAGTCAACTGTAATTTTGGTGAGTAGTTAATGCAATGCCGGAAAGGATTCTACTGGAACGTGCGAGTAGTTCCAATTTAAAAAACGTAAAAAAAAGTTTTAAAAAAAGTTTAAAAAATGTAAAAATTATATTAAAAATTGATAAAATATAAAGGCCTGCCTAAAAAACCAAAGGACCAATCAAGAATTACAAAAATAAAAAAAATGTCAGAACTATTAATAAAATTAAGAAATTTAACCTTGGTAAAGAAAAAAAAGTTCCAATTTAACCCCAGCGCGCGCCCCTGCTCGCGTGTTCTTGTGAAGCTCCCGGCGCGCGGGGGGGCCCACGCGTCGCGAGTTGTCGCTGCAAAGTTTTGTAATAGAGCCTGTTGCGCGTGTTAAGTGGCGTGTGAGCCTGCGTTTAACGCCCTGTCTTTCTCTTCGCAGGTGAGTGCCTGCGAGCGACCGCCCCTCGCCGCCAGCGCTGCTCTCGGAGAAGTTAGCACTTCGACTGCGTTGTGTTGAATCAACACCACCTAGATATAAATGGTGTTGGTTGAATTCAGTGTTTTTGTTCCTAAGATTAGGTTATCGAACACAGGTAAGAGGTTGTAGAACGTCATGGCATGAATTCTGCAGATTTTCTGTTAGGGTAAGTGGTTATTCCTACGCACGTTGTCCAACGCAAAGATTATTGTTTTTGGCGTGTATTTTTAATTTCTTATTCCTCTGCCATTTCAATTATCCTGCATAAACTTCATAAAATTTGACTTAAAAATAGGCTGGTGAAGGAACCTTTCAAGGCTGGATTTGTCGACAAGCAAAACAAGCAGTTTCTTGGGGGCCAAAATTTATTAGGGGCACCATGTTTCGGAAAAATATGCATTACATTTTGTAACATAAAATGTATTTAATATAATACATGTAAAATTTTATATAAAAATTATTTGTTTTCTTTTGTGTTTGTACAGAAAGAACTTGTGTTAAGATACGTTTAAAAAACGGAGCTATGTTTAAGGGGGAAAACAATGTTGTGCTTGGTAGTCCCGCAACGCTTAAATCCGACCCTGGAATCTTTAATATTCATATTCACTCCACGTGAAATGGGTTACTTCCCGTTTGGTGAAAATTGATTTTGCTATTAGGTGGACAAGTATTTGAACCAACTAAAAGGCAAGTTTGTCAACGTCGTAAACATAAGTTTTTTGGAAGTTTTAGCGCCAGGCGTAAGGAGGCATCCTTATACTCTTGATCACGTGACTAACGACTTTATACGGCCGTAATGAATAACGTTCAGAATGTTTTAGCAATTGCGACATTACGTTGTGCATTATAACAAAGCATTTCATTTCGTTGTGCATTTGAACGAAGAAGTTACGCAATATATCAAAGAATGTGGGCTAGTGGTGTGGCATTTAAACCACGCTACGAGTCAAGAGTATAACAAATCTACAGTGTGCACGGAGTTTTAGATTTTGTGGCCCTCCGCGATGAGTACGTGACTGGAATTTTGAATCAGCTTTTCTTGAGTGTAGGTAATATCAAAAAAAGTTTGCTTATGAGCATTACATAACCCCGAGATGTATCATTTCAACTCCTTTTTCGTGAATTTCGTACCTGTCATTTCTCCAACACTTTCCGTTAATTCTTGACAGCGTTGTGGAGTTGGTAAGTAACAGCATCACATACGACAGTCGGTTGATCAGAGTTGCGAAAATGTAACCTTTTCTGTTTTTAGGAGTTTATTTGGCCGTTTATAACGTGACCGTAGAGACTTCTACAGGAGTGCAGTGTTTATGAAGGTATAAGGTAAGACGTTATGACTTGAAAATCTGTCATGTGACTTGGTCCGTAACGTCGCTACCTTACGCGTGGCGCTAAAACTCCCTATTTTTACAAAATGAGTCGCCAAGCATAGGAGCCCAGTCGCCCCTGAAAAGACGCTCATCGCATGCTCGCGATCGTTAAAACTATCATTCGCCAGAAGGCAGCGCATGAATCTAGATCTGCTTCTTCCCTCTGGTCACCCCAATCGGGCGAAGCAGGCTCTGGATGCGCTCGTATCTGGCATGCAAGCAACGAAGAATATTTACAGCGATTGTGGGAATTCTGATTTGGTGTTGTTGACGTTTTTATCAGAAGAAATAAGAGGTCATCTTCGTCAACATACTAGCTTTATTAAGATAAGCCGGCTATCTTAATAAAGCTAGTATGTTGACGAAGATGACCTCTTTTATTTCTTCTGATTTACAGCGATGCCAGTTTTAATATTCGCCCAGTTTTTCAGCGATGAGAGTTGCGCTATATAAGTAAAGACGTTACATTTCATATGTTAACACTGGAGACAACTGTTAGCACTGGAGAGAGCACTGCTTCTGCATTAGATTTCCAAGTGGATACATGATAGTGGTTGATATTGGTTCGCAGTGCAAGATGTGCAGAATGGAAGGTAGGGACTAAAATGTTCGTCCCTGCGACGGGAAGTCGCGCATTGGACAACCTTGATCGGGGGCATTGCATGCTCTTGTTCCTCAGATCCCCCCCCCCCCCTCCACCCAGGTCTGCGCTTCCCGATGCTGCTCCCCCACTGCGCTTGCGGCGGGCGAAGCGCCGTGACCCAGACGGAAAGAGATACTCCACTTTCGGTGCATTTGAGCGGAATGGAGGAGGGCTGTTGCGCCCGCGGGCCGCCTTTCGCCGGGGAGCGCTGGGGTCGATGCGCGCTTCGATTGGGCGGGGGGCGGGGGCGGGGGTGGATAAAAGGGAAGCGCGCTGCGCACAGAGCGCCTCTCGCCCAGCACGCGAAGGCGGCGCCTCTGCTTCTCGGTGCTCTTCTCTCAAGCTCTTATTATGCCACGATTTAAATGTAGTAACCCTTCAAGGCCATGACGTGGAGGGAGTGTGGGTCCTATCATGTTGCTACTACTGTCATCCAATCGAGGGCTTCGTTGGACGTATATTTTCGGTATTGAAGCTCCCGATTGGATGACTTCCTTCCCCTCCTTTCGGTTCGTGACCTTGAAGGGACACTACATTGAAATCTGAGTATAAGGGCCACACTAAGAGCCCGAGGAGAAGGCTCATGAAAATCAGCGCGTCTCTTATCGTTTTGCCATTTTGCGTTCTACCCTGAATCGTATTACATAATACAGAAACAATCAGTTATTCATTTTCAAAATTAAAGTCAGTCCGGTCCACAGTTTGCATTATATCACGTTCTGAGACGGCGAATTCGGAACTGGAAAAGCAGACTCGGCGCACCTTTCACAATGGGGCCTAAAGATAGTCTTATCTGTATACTTAATCGATTGTAAGTACATACACAAGTTATTGATTGTTTTCTATTAAGGTTTTATTTTTCCCGGACACTTGATTTTCTCTTGCCTTACCTGTATGTATCCTTCAGTGTGACGAATAATTTTGTGTTTCCAGTAATTAAATTCCCTCTGATAGAAAGAATGGCCAAATAAACTCGCTACTTTCTTACCTGGCACTAGAGGTGTATTGGATATTAAAATTCATTTTTTATACAGCCCCTAGAAAAAGCTGTCACTTTTTGCAAAGCGTCTAAAATTCAATTTTTAGCACTTGTGCTTACTCATGTGTTCAGATTGTGACTCGAAGAAAATACTTTCGTCTCATCGCATCACTACTTCGAATTAAATGTAACTTAGTGATTTGTGTCTAAAAGAAAATGAATCTCAGTTAGGCGTGATACGTATTAAAAGTGAATTTATTTTGCTAGTCATGCCTTGCATCCATTTTCTACTCGCAAACAAACTTTTACCACTGTCGTAAATACCTATTAAGACGGTAGTTTTCCTAATTGAAGCCCCGAATCTGGGACCAGTTTGTTCGACAAAAGCATATGTAGGAAATACACCTTTCTAGGTAAAATAATTAATTATTTGTCTACCTCCGTACTGGTATTATGTTTATTTTTCAGGGAGTGGGTTTGGAGTAAAAGAAAAATGAATATTTCGAATATGATGTTACTGTCTTAAGTGGCCCAGAGCATCAATTGATATTAATATTACTACTGCTCTGACCTGGTGGTCCAGGGGTTCGTCTCTCGAGGGTGATAGGATGTTAGCTTACATCGAATTCAGCCGATATCTGGAGGAGAAATCTAACGGCTGATCTGATCACTCGCCGACCAGCTCCAGCGAATGCCGGAGCAGTACCGTAACAAACGGATCACGGACCGCACGCTATCTTTCCTTCCTCTTCCTTGTCCTATCCTCACTCCTTACCTTACACTAACATGCTCTTCACTACCACACATGTGGGGAGACCAGTGGAGAATTTAAAAGCTTGTCCCGACTGGGGAGGTACCTCGCTAGTGGGAGATACCTAGGGAAAATACCCCGCAAGCCGACGGGGTCTCGTCATCCAGCGGGGGACGATCACCTCCACTTCCCCCGATAAAATATTCACTACACTTACCGGCTAATGACCTCAGCAGTTGATGCGACCGGAATCACCAATCGATGGGAGGAACATAATGTTCATGCAGTTTGTAACACTAACATGAATTAGAATGAGTTCAAAGAGTACTCTTTACGCGGCTTTCGTCAGCGAGAGGCGCCAACCGCCGTTTCCGTCTTCGCCGCGAAATGCGAAGCGCAAGCAGATGCGACTTCTCGCGCTTCCCGTTGCGGTTCGCGGCGCGCATTCGTTCCCCGTAAATTATTAGCTGTTTATCCTGCGCTCCAAAGTTTCGGTCGATCTCTCGCATGATCCCCCGGCGCGGAATAAATCGCCCGCCGGCTTGGGGGGCGTGGGCCGTGGGGGCCGGAGTGGAGTGGGGCGGGGCGGGGCGGGGCGGGGGCGTCGGCCGGCGCAAGGTCACGGCGCGGTCGATAGGTGGGCGGAAACGCGCCTCGAGGTCACAGGCCCCGCCGACGCGGTGTCTCGGCGCAGTGCGCTGCCCGAGTAGGCGGATTTAATAATAATAATAATAATAATAATAATAATAATAATAATAATAATAATAATAATAATAATATAATAATATAATAATAATATTATAATAATATAATAATCATCATCATCATCATCCGAACAGGATAGCCGAGATCGCTCAGGTAGTAGTGCTGTGGCGATCTCGGATGGAAGGATCGCGGGTTCAAGACGCGTCTCGGGCATGGGTATGTTTGTATATGCCTGTATGTGTGTGTCGTCCATTCATTGGTCATGATCATCATCATAATTTCCATCTTTCATCCTCCCAGGACTAACAACCCTGGGGGATAAAAATCGGATTCAGTCTATTGCTAATCCTCTAATGAATTACATGCACTTATGCATGTCCGCGTGGTTCGAGATAGCCTTTCGCGAACAAAAACAGTAACAAAAGTTTGTTACTGCAAGTGAGCGTATGCTCGGTAGTAGTTAATCAAAGAAAGAAAGAAAGTACAGAAATAAAAATTAAAAAATTAATACATGCGAATTTTTAAAAATAATACAAATAAACAAAATAAAATCACAAATAGACAAGTATAAACGTAGATAAAATGCCCCATCTCTATTCTGTGCCCATCTCTTCACTTTACTGCAGTTCACATCACTTTACTGCATGTCCCTTTGTCAACCAGTAATTTATATCGATCGCACCAGTATATTAATATCGATCGCACTTTTGTTGGTACTTTTGTTTGAATTACAACCAGAAATTTACTTCCTTGTACCAAGCTAATGATTAATTAATCTCATTGCTTACGTGTGACCTGAAGTTGTTCACTCCGTCGAGTGCTTATTCTGATTGTTTTCGTATGCGTTAAGTTCTTACAATTGACGACGTCATTAAGAACATGTCAACTTCCACTTTCTTAGTTTTAAGAAGAAAAGCCTATAAAGTTTTGTTACCTTTGGTGTATAAAGATACGAAAGTTTCAAAAACAAATTTGAACAGGTTAAAAAAATAGAATATCTAAATTCCTTACTGAAAGGTTTCTAGGATCTGTTAACTCACTTTTGATAATTTTAGAATTAGCATGTTCTTGCAATGATCTCGTCAATTATTTGATAAAATATATACTGTCCAATCCTGTGTCGATAAATTCTAGTGGAAAGATATTTAAACCATATTTCCGTGAATTTGCGTGGAAATGGAAAGGATATGTGTTCTGTATGTGCGTTTTTTATGGAAATCAGATATGCACAGGTACTTTGAGAATACACTGAGTAAAGCAATGTAAAGACCCTTGCTTGATGAAGATAAGATGCTCATTTTCGTATACAAGAGTCGTGTGAATCAGTGAAAATTCAGCCCGAAAAATGAGGCTAAATTATAGCGCTTAAGTGTAACGTATAGGAAAACCAGGTACCAAAGAAATTATTACAAGTGCGAAGATAGCAAGATTGAAGCAATTTAACTCCAGTGTAATATATAATTATTGATTTTAGGTACATTATTAGTATAAGGAATAAAAATCAGTTTTGTGTGGAGTATTTTCCTTTTGAGTAGCGAAATATTTCATGTTGCATGTTCGTAGTTATTGGATATTGCTTTTACCAGTATCAAAGGAGCTACTTTCGTGAGAGACCCATGTTTCACATCTGCCGAGCTGCAACGCGAACAAAGCCTCTTGAATATTGCCCCTCCACTCCCCTCTCCTCCTTCGCCATTCACTGGCCTTTCTCTTCACGTCTTCACCCCCTCCCCCTTACCTTCACCCACATTAATCCATTTCTCTCTCTCTCTCTCTCTCTCTCTCTCTCTCTCTCTCTCTCTCTCTCTCTCTCTCACTCTCCATTGTCCGCCTTTACTGCACGGTTTTCTGATTTTCTTTCTCTGCATTTCGTTTCTGGTGCCAGTGTTATTGCTCTTCGTGTGTCGTGGGACGTAATGTAGTTATTTCTGTTTGCATTACCGTCTGCCTGTTTCTGTTCGGTTCGGCGCGGCGCGGCGCCGTCGGCGGCCTTCACGTGCGCCCTTGGCTATCACTTGCACCGGATGAGCGCCGCTATTGGAACTTCCTCCGTAATTCGGTTGCGTGCGCAGCTGCCGGGCAAACAACGCGAGTGGCGGACGCTAAGTGGCATCGTGTGGAAGCTATTCTCGCGCCTCCGCTGGGCGCGTTGTCGGCGGGGCAGGTAAATTGGCAGGTGGAAAAACGGGAGGGAAGATCTTGATTGGTCGATTGGTTCCTGTCCGCTAGAGAGGAAAGAATTGGAACAACTGTTTCACGTTTTCCCTTTTTTTTCATTATCGTGTAGTACTACGTAGTGATTAGTTAGGGCGAATGTTTTGGAATAAGAAGCTATCTCGTAATCGTGAATGGCTTAATTGTTACAATAAAAAAAAAATTAACAAAATTTTCTCAAAAAAGCTCCAAGTGTGTTTTTTTTTCTTATAATAATATATTATATCTGTGTGTGTGTGTGTTTGTGTGTGTGTGTGTGTGTGTTTCTGTGTATGTGTAATTTGGTGTCAAGCAGCTCCATGCAAATATTTCTGAGAGAATCTCGACATTAATGTAGCACCATTACATTATTTTTTCTAAAGTACTTTTAAACGTCCGTTTAAACCTAACATTATGGTTTTTACTCTCACGATTCAAAACCTTTTTGGCAGTTTCCTTTTGTGGTTCATAATATGGTTAGTACTATTACGATGAAGAATTATTGGGAATCAAAATCCTTAGTATGAAAGTTCGGAAGCCATAAGTTGATATAAGAAATCTTTATGGTACAGTGTTACACTTCCCGACCTACTTATAGCACTAAACAACCGAAATGGGACGTAGTATGAAATAAAGACCTTGTTTACTGCCTTCATAGCCTTGCTAACCTCTTATTGCTTACTCTGTACCATATTATTACACTTTTTTCTTGTGAGAGAAATATCTCTTAGTTTTGTTTTCTTTCCACGAACAACCAAGATATCATTTCCCATAACATCGATTTTATTCGGGAGACACATTCGATGATATTTTCCCGGAACAATCTTAATTGCTTCCCCTGCGTGTGTCAGGTTGAAGTGTCCACTAATGCCATATTTGCTGTGGTTGTTTGGTTAGTGATTCCGGGCGCGTCAACAGCTTAGGTCATTAGTCTCGTCAGTGTGGTGCGCGTTTTTTCCTCGGGAGATGACGAGATCCAGCGCCGACCTACCGTCGGCTAGCGGGGTTTCCCCCTAACCAGGACTCTCCCACCAGCGGGGCACCGCCCCAGCTGGGATAAGCTCTAAGCTCCCGACAGGTCTCCCGGAATATGTGGTAGTGTAGTGATTGTCTGTGTTTGTAAAGGGAGAGGATAGGAAAAGGAAAAGGAAAAGGAAGGAAAGATCGCCCGCGGTCCGTGGCCTGTTTGTTACGGGAATGCTCCTGCATTTGCCTGGTGTTGATCGGAGAAACCACGGAAAACTACCGATCAGAGCAACCGTCCGCTAGAATTCTCCTCCAGCCAGCGACTGAATTCGACCTAGCTGAAAAGCTAGCGTCGAAAATCCTGCCGCCGTCAGGATTCGAACCTAGGACCTCCCGGTCAGAGGCGCTGCAGTGACATCAGTTGATGCACTGAGCTACCGCTCCTGGTTTGCTGTAGTCCAGAAGCAGAAATGTCCAATGTAACCTGCCCGCAGCAAAATATCCAGTGGCAGAAATGCCCAGATACAGAATGCCAGGAAAAAATTTTCAAGGGACAAATGATTCAAAATGTGTTCTAAGCGTATTAAGATATCATGATGCATTCCCACTGCAAAACAATAAAATAGTTACAGAGTGATGCAGTATTGCATTGTGATGTTGCTAGGCAAATTAATAATACTTTTTTTGTTTAATTTACAGTGGAAAATGGGTCAAATTATAACATCTCAAAAGGAAAAATATATTAATAAAAGAAAGATTCACATATCTCTACCATTCCATTATAGAAGCAGAGTTGGTACCAACATGTACTGGAGCTGTGTAGAAAGAATTACACTGCCAGATGTATAATGCCGATCTTCACAACATAATTTTAATAAAATTAGGAAGAAGGTGTCATTTCACGAAGCACATTTTGCTTGCTCATTTTGCTTGCACATTTTGCAAGTCTTGCTAATCAGTAAGACATTGAAGGAAGAGGCTACAGACACACCTCATGAAGTTCATATAAGAATTGCAAGAGAGGTTATTGGACAAATACAAAATGAAATTATGGTAAAGCGAAAATTACAGCTAGAAGAAAGAACGGAGCAGGAAGAATTTTAATAAAAGTGTACTGTGAGCGTCTTTCTATTGTGCACTTTTGAAATAAAATTGTTTATTCAATAAATTGTGCATTTTTACTTTCTATTTTTATTTAAATTGAAATTTTTACTAATGGTAATTACGTAAATGGCGATTTTGCATTGAATATTTTAACCTCCAACATGGTACACGTAAGTCAAATTTTGCACAGCACCTGGAGAAAATTCGAAAACGAAATTTCAGAGTCTTTAAGGACTCGCATATAATTCCCCCGATACAAAACGGCCAGAGCGCATGACGGAAATGTTCGAAAGTGACGCAGCTGGGACTCTGCAGTTCTCGCAATTTCTGTATTCGCATTTCGTCGGAGGATTTCTAGGGTTCTGTGTGCGCTAATGTTTCCCTCTGTGATCTGCAAATTTGCTGCTCAGATTTTGCAAATTAGCGATTCGTTAATCTTTGAGAGAGAATCTGGTATAATTTATGAAGCAAGCGGAGGAAAGCAGGACTTTGAGAGGCTTGATGCATCCTCAACACATTTGAAGATCAGATCACTTTCGTACACGCCGCGAGCTCCGAGATCCGAGATCCGATGACAAGATTCCAGATGGCGGATGCGAGTAAACGTCTCTAGAAAGTTGGTATTTCTCACAGATATTTCTTAATTTATTAAATTGTACAGAATTTTACGTTTTAGTTTATTTCTATACACAAAAATTATAAATAATTGAAGCTTTGTTATCATAGGGAACGGATGACTACAACACACAATTTACAGTCTTGCATAACTGGAAGCGACGCATCCAATCCCATTAACACCAGGTTTTCAAGTCCCTGAAAGGGACACGAATTTTGTGAAGACACGTGGAGGACGTATGCGAGAACAGGTGGGGAAATGGTAGGGTCATTTAGGGCCAGGTGAGGCCCGAATTGAGTTGCTAAAATAGAAATCTGCAAAAGGAGAACTTGCAATCGTATGCTTCCGCTGCCAGTCACGTGAAGGCTCTTGGCTACCGGGTGACGCCGCGTCGAGGGCAACGATGCCAACGATTTGACCATCAGATCGTGGTCTTCTTTGGTACTCCCATCCTGAAGAAGACTACGTTATGATGGTCAAATCGTCGGCATCATTGTCCTAGACGCGGCGTCACCCGGCAGCCGAGAGCCCCTAAAAGGAAAACTTCTTGGAACTTCTATTTCAGTTTTGGAAATGAGGTTGTTCTGTAGACCTCCCCGCCCCCTTCCCACCCCGTGTTAAGGATAGTCAGATACGAGCAGTAACTCGAAATATACAGTTAGTGTAAAATGTGAACGGACATCTGTTCTCTTCACTCAATAATAACCCTGATTTGAGTTTTAGATGTTAGAAAAATAAGATTAAAAAATTATTGTTATTAGGATGCTCTCGTTATTTCTCAAAAACATCTTTTGTAAATCTCAAAATAGGGACGTGTGTAAAAGCAAGAGTTAACGAGAATGTCACTGGTAGCTGGGGCAAAAAAGTCTTTGGACGGTGAAAGAAAACGTAAGTCAAACGACGTTTCATTTTAAAAATGTGTTACTTCGCAGCTGTCAACCGTTCTTTCTGCCGTTCCAGCAGTCACTCCACCATTTCCCTGAACCTAGTTTCAATTGGGGATTTTCAGTGACAATATCGACTGTGAAATTGGGCCCGAAGGAGGAAATTCACTGTTCGTGAGTGACCACTAATAATCCCGTTGCATAGTGAATGTTCGAATGGTCGGCGTGTAAGGTGTGCTCAGCCTTAGAATGATCATGATGTGAACAAATACACATGATTAATACAGCCTCTTAGTGCTTGCTTGGATTTGCGAGTGTGTACGTGTAACGTTTCGCTTATGAAAATAGTTTTTGTCGAAACTATAAATTTCGTTGTTTAAAAAAAGCTTGAGAATATAAGAAGGGATTTAGATAAAGAAAACGATTGTAGAATCCAAAAAACTGTTACTAGAGACCCTGAATGGGGTCCCTGTTCTGAAATACGTCGAAGGCGAAGGCATCAAGTAATGGCGGCGAAGAAACCTTGTACCCGTCATCCAGTGTGACAGTTTTATCGGCAGTTGGCCCATAACAAAAGTTCCAAATGCAAGTGTTCGTTGGACTCCTTTAGCAATACAGTTTCTTCGCTCAGATCGTTATAGCATCTTTTCATTATTTTAATTTTTGACCTACATTAACATTTTATAATGGCGGATGGTGATACAGTATCATCTTTTACAAAACATATGAGAATTAACCCATTAATACGAGTTGAAAAAATGTAGTTTTAAGTGTGTTTTCTCGTTTGGGTGAAGAAGGCCCCTTATTGGCCGTTTAACAGATTGCCGAACGCACATCATGGATCCCGAGAGTGTCTTCAAGTGTAATGACTGCACACAGGAAGGTGAGTAGACGCAGAAAAGTTGTCAGACCGCGGAAATAAACGAATTCGGTTTTGAACCTCTTCTGGACACGTCTGAAATGAGTAGGAGTGAGTATTGTGAAACGCGATGTGTGTGTCACTGCTGGAAATCGGAGCTTTATTCTTATCGCAGACGGAACCGCTGGTGCGGTATACGCTTCTAACAGTTCGTATACACGTGTACCATTAAGAAGGAGCCTGAAGCAATCGGCCAATGAGGTTAGTTATCGCGGATGCCGGATGACTATGCTGCTTTTTTTAAAATCAGAATCATTCTTAGATTGATCAAAGATTAGTGTGGAGGGAAAAGAACACAGTGTTCGGGCCGCAGATTTTAATTCCGACCGTAGAACATGGCCGTGACACGGTCTCAATATGGAGGTGTATGAGCGCTAATTGAGTCAGGATTTTGCACTTCGTTAGATGGTATAATGAACCTGTATGTGTACATTGACATTTTAAGAAATAATTTAAGAGCCAATGCTGCTGAAATGAATTTAGAAGAAGAATATATTTTTCTATAGAACAATGATCTTAAGCACATGCTTCTTTCAATACGAAACTTTGGTTATTGTTTAATACACCATCACAACTGCACTCCCTTCCTCAGTCCACGGACTTAAATCCGATAGGGCATTTATGGAGTGCCCTAGAGAAAAAAAAATAGAAATAAGAAAATTGCAAACGAAACAGAATTGAAAACAGAGTTACGAGAAAAATGGAGTAATATTTATCCTCAAATCTTGCAAACTTGTGAATTCTATGTCACAGAAACGTAGGGCTGCGATTCGTGCCAAGGGAAATCCCACAAAATATCAACACCTCTTTTTTTAAGAAAATGTTTTTATTAGAACTATAAATGTCCAAAGACTTGCGCTCCTATTCGGAACTGTATTTCCTGTTTTCATCTGTAGCAAATTATTTGTTTAACTTTGTAAAACTTTTTTTGTGGAAATATAGGAAGAATTTATTTGTTGAACCTTGTTCATGTTAAATCTCTCTACATTTTTTCCACAGATCCAAAACAGAAAGAATACGTAAGTGTCCACTCACTTTTTACACTAACTGTATGTTCAATTAAATTTAAGACAAAGAGACGAAATTACGATAAAATTAAAGGGACTATTTGATTTTCGGTGCAATTTAATTTTAGCTCTTAGCAATATTAGAATATTTGCTGACGCACAATACCGACCGTATAATGCTAAAATTAACCATTCAGAGGCTGTCTGTTTGAAATTACCTTCAATTCGGAAGTTTTTTTTCACTTGAAAATAATTAACAAAGAGTGGAATGTTCATATAGGTCCAACTAGTACGAAATGTACTTTTCAAGAGATGTGTTAGTAACCCTTTGATGTTTTTATTTTAGATATAATTAAATTGGATAGGAGCGTATAACGAATATTTGTTGAGTAGTTTTCATTCCTTTTCTGAGGTCGCAGCTGGATATCGGTGACAGCAACTGTACTCCATCATTAACTTAGTAAACCAACGGTATTTAAAATGATATGGGCCTAGTAGTGTGAGGTTATTTCGCGCATGGCATCGTGCTTCTCTGGTATTTCTATTTTCGGAGTCAATGCCGGCCTGCCTGTATCAAAGCAGTTTTACATTAGCGCAGGCTGAAGAGACGATATGATTCCGTCTTCCAAAAGACGCACGTTTAAAAGGGAGCGGGTGAGTTATTATTGCAAGAAATGAATAGCATGTCGCGCAACGTGGAGCGCTGAGCGAGATGGATGGGAAATGAGAAGGCTGTGAAAAGACGAAAGATGAGACGAGGTTAATAGGTAGGAATGAGGCGGCCGTATGAGAGGTGGTGTAGTAATACGACAAGAAAGACCAACCGACAATGTGAGGCGCAGATGGTCGAGGGAAGAGCGGTGGCTGAGGAGACTGGGGTTGGCTCAGGCTTCCCGTGGGCGCCTCTGCAAGCACGCAAATAAAAATGCATATGTGTACGCGGATCACTTCTTCACTTTTTTAAAAATTATTTATTTAAGGTCGCCTTATAAACAGCTAGGTCATTGGCGACCACAGTTACAAAAATACAGTATTTACAAATTCACATACTAGTTACACATTTTCATGGGATACACATACACAAATCCTAAATCTAGATGTTATACATAGGGCAGACAATGTATAGTCTTTAGCTAAATACTATTTAGCATATTAAATTTGGTGAGGAGTTCTATAATTTTCTTTTGACCGGGATAAGAATTTAATATACAGTAGAGATTATCATTGATGTTAAGGTGTGTTCTCACAGTCGCCATCACGTGGCAATCAACTATAATATGCTTCGTGGAAACTAGGAGTCCGCAATTTGGGCACTTCTCCACTTTGTTCCTGAGAGATTCTCTATAAATAGGAACGTTATAAAGAAGACATCTTGCGAAATTTACCAAAGCCAGCATCTCTGAGAGCGAGTCCTCTAAAAAGGTTCCTACGAGTCTTAGTGAAATATTACTTTCTACCATGTCGCGGAGTTGCGTTCGAGTAAATATTCGACTATTCTTCCTGTGAAGCAATGGAGGGGTAGAAGAGGACAGAGTTCACTTGCGGCAGGTTGAGGATGAGAAACGGAAGCGCATGTGGCACAGGCGATGCTCAATTGAATACAGCTCTTTCCGTTTGGCAACCCCCCCTGCCCCTCCCCGGAGAATGCTTTATGAATTTTAACGAGGGATTCGTACGGACGACGCCAAATGCTAATTGGCGTGGCACTTACTTCGGCTCTCTGCGTCTGTGAATCTTTAGATGGAGTCTGGAATTGCATTGGCTGAAACAACTAAAATATTTATGTTACTGGAATTATAATTCTCTTAATTTAAAAAGGCAATATTAAATAATTATTATTGGATAATGATTTATTTATTCGACCATTGCCATGCTTTAAACACTTAACGAATAAATTCTATTTTTTTAAAATGTTATAATTGAAGGGTTTGCTAAAATGCATGATGTTGATCGCCTAGGCAAGGAGCGGAGTCTTTGGGAGAGTTTCACACAGTGAATGAGGAAAATGAAAGCTACATTTCATTAGCTTTCAAGCTTGCTCTGCATACTCGCAACCTTTGATTTGTCCCCTGTTGTAAACCACTGTTGCAAATTACTACACATTGGGTTTCAGACATTCTGTCAGCCAGGATCTAGAACTCCTCTAATAACAGGTCGAGGAAGAGAAGGTCGGGTAAGTTAAGAGACAATAATGCTAATGTGTTGGCAAATATCTCACGAGATAATTAATGGAAAGATAATGTACTAAGAGTGAGCATGAGGAGAGACGTGAAAAGTGAGTGGGTGGGGTATGATGCGGGCGTCTAAGGGAAAGTCGAGGAATGTGAAAAGAACTGACGAATGCTGAGTCGGAAAGAGAGGCAAGCAAGCAGGTGCAGGGGATTGTGGCGGGCTTGCGGAAAAGGGGGAGAGGCCGACGGATGAAGGGGTGAACGGGATTGCGCGGGCTGCATTTATTTATTTACGTCAAAACGGTTAAAAAAACTGTGCGTGACGTGCTACGGGCAGAAATGAATTTCAAAAATCTGTGATCCCTACCCTAAACCATATACTACTTGAATTTTAAATACCGAAAGAAAATGAGCGTGTTTTTTTTTTTTTTTTTTTTTTTTTTTTTTTTTTTTTTTTTTTTTTTTTTTTTTTTTTTTTTTTTTTTTTTTTAGGATTGTTAACGAAATATTCGCTCCGATGTAATAAAATCTATTTTCAAGGGTAAATCGGCAATAAATTTGGGCTCATATCCCTCATCATGTCCTTCGTCAACGAATCCTGCCGCGACAACATGGAGAACGATAATTTGAATAACTATATTTCCCACCGAACTCTAGAAGACCTGCACAGATAATGTAGTTACATTACGTTTCTTGCAGCAGCGAAGAAAGCACAAAGGATCGAGGACTAGGGCTGAAGGGCGTCCTCCCGGCACGATCCCATTACGTGGCCGAGAACAGGCTTTTGGGACACAATTAACTACGAAGCAAGACGACATAGATTTGTGTTGCGGGAAAGGAATGTTTTGTGGGGCGTCGTCAGCATGTTTTGTCCTTCTCTGTTCCAGATTGCAATTTTTAGACCGTTTTGGTATTTCTTGTTTTTCCGGTACCGTGAATAATATTGGAAGCATTTCCAACGTCTCTTCTTAAATTGAAGATAGGTTTTTCTTTATACGTTGGTTATTTTATGTTGTAAATTGGAGTTGTTTTATTTTTGTTGTTTTTTTCCTTCAGTAGTCGCTTGACTATACAAGGCGCTAAGGGTCTTTTGGAGTATTACCCTATTCATTGCAAAGCATACAATTGTGAAATATTTGATCAATTCTATTTGTTTGCATTTTCCATTATGAGTGTTTTTTTAGTATTTAAGCTGCAATAAAAACATATTTTATTTCCAGAAATCGAAAGGAACAAAGAAAGTGAAGAAAGTTTTCGTTACCGCTACCGTAATGCCTATTTATTTATTTTTCGTACTGACAAAAATAATTACACTAGCGAACTTTTTTTTTCATACCTCCAGAATGAAAGTATGTGAATTCAAAGGAGACGATCACGCTTATTTCGAAAATCATAATAAAGTTTCAATCACGCAGGTTTAAAAAGATATGAACATATTTAGTATTTGAAATAAACAAAATCCTACACTAATTTCCGCATTGTCGCTCCGATTATATTACTACAAAATTTTATGAGCATGCTTCATATAAGCTGAAAAAGTTAAAAATGAAATACGCATATTCGTGCAATAATATTCAAACATCTTTGAAGGGGAAATTCCTATTGCATTGCTTACAAATGCTTTGCGCCTTGTCACTTACTTTTGTATTCCTGTTTACCCTCTCTGACAAGAAACTAACAATCTCCCATCATTGCAGGATCCTCATGCCCTTGATATATATTCTCCATTGTAGCAATATCTTGATGAAACTCTTCACCATGATCACCACTAATACCACCCAAATTCTGTGGGAAAAATTAAGATGAGAGTGAAGAAGATGAATTTTTAGAGACATTCTGCGCCTCATGTTCTTGTAGTTTTCTGACCATTGTGACCACTGTTTTATAATTGTTTCCTTTCTTTGTGTCGAGAAAAGCATGACAACCCTCTTAAAGAATTGTCAAGCTGCTAACTCAATGCCTCGCAATTTTTTTTTTTTTTTTTCAATATTTCGTCCAACATGTATTTTATGATTTGCGGGCCGATAAAAATTCCATCCTTCGATTTTGCATTACTCATCTGTGGAATTATTTCACTACTTTGAAACTATTGAGATAAATTTGTATGTATAGAACTGACACTAATTCAGTCTTTTGCTCACTAATTCATTCTCACACCCGCCTATCTTAACTCATGCCCATTCATAATGACGCTAAGATATTCTAAACAAATTTTGTCCTTCTGTCTCCCATCCAGCTTTCCTTCACTCTGTTTCACGTTAACGTCCATTCGTACCGGAAAAATCGGTACGTAGAAACCGGTATTCGTAGTGGCAAAATTTCTGGAGATTCCCTTATCAATTGGGTTGGGATTGTACGTAATATTTAATTCAGTAATCAGCCTTATTTCATTAAAAAAACGAACATAACGTTTATTCAACTATTGTATGTAACAATCCATGAATTACTTTAAATCACTTTGGCAGTCGAATAAAAACCTATTTGCATTGCTTTTTCATTGTTTCCCATGCCACCTGTAGTTGTAATAGTGTCTACCTGGTCAAATTATGCAATTCGTAACTCGTCCCTTTTATATTACGTCCTTTGACTTAACATTTCACAAGGTTCTTTGGTATATTGTACTATAGTTTGAAGAATCTGTAAACAATTGCCATTCATCTAGATTATAGGGTACACGCGATTCACTCATTCCCCCCCCCCCATGTGAATTTTGTCCCTGCTGCAAGAACTAGTTTTCATTTCTGTGATCTGGAGCCAAGCAGTAGAGATTCTTTTTTGACAAGTACAGGTCCCCGTGCTATATCATTTGGGTCTTAATCATTAGTTCTAGCAGGAGATAATCATTAGGTCTTAGCAGGAGCTCTACTTAGTGCAAGTCAGTGTCAGATCTTACTGGTTAGAAGGATCTGACACTGACTTTGGATCTTTTGAAGTGGAGGCTTCTGTTTGTCAAACTTTCAATGAGAAATGACGATTTACATTTTATCGAACCAATTCAATTCAACAGATCATAAGGCGAATTTCACGTTATAAAACCCACAGAACTGTAATGTATTAATGTATTTGAGGCACACGCAAACCAGAGTCGAACTTTATGCGCATTGCGAGTACACTTCCACATGGCACCGACTGACTCAGAATCTGCCACTCCAACAACTGGATACTTGTATACTTGCGATAAAGTAGGGGCTAAAATAATTCCTTTTGGTCACCGATGCACAGTAGAAAAATGATGGTGCACGTGACTTTTCCAAACATCCACTAACACCTACTCGTAATTGAGCGCTAATACCAGACGTGAGAATAAAGACTGCAATCTTCGAATTCAGAAAGTAAAAAAGAAACAAACATCAATGCCTAATTCTAGTTATTTATCATGAAAGTCGCATAGATGAACGGAACAAATATTTAATATCTAAATAGATTTTATCCGTATTGTTTCTACATATCTGACAGGTGTAATTTAAATGTATTTGAATTAATAGCAAATAACGATAAATAATAATCACCCCTGCGCAGTTTGTATTCTATTGAAGTATTGGCTTTAAAAACTCTCGAACACATGAAGTTTGTATTGGCATTGACAAGTCAGCAATGTTGTCCGCCGTGTTGCTGTACACGGGGTCACGTGGGGTAAGCGGAAACCCGTAAGACGAGACGAATTAGCCTTGCGCCGTTTGGTGCTCTCCTTTGTCGTAAAAAAGAACAATTCTCCTAATACTGAACTTTGAGCGCGTGAGAAAGACATATTTTTTCTTAAATATGTGGCGAAAGAGGTGATGGTATAGTGTGACCTCTGAAGGTTAACGAAAATATGGTTTCGTATTTTCACTTCCGCACACTCCAAGGGAACTTTCTATGATGTAACAGTAAAGAACCACAATTCTCAATTAAAATATAGGTAGCAATATTGTGACAATGTTTATTTATTGTTACAAATGTAGGTTCTTTAATTATTAAACATCACTCATTTAATATAATTTACGAAACCAGTGCGAAATTCCATTGTTTGCAGGGTTTAATTTGTTATTTTGCAGTGTTCAATTTGCTTTGGAATGCGTTTGGTTCCCAACCGTTATGAATGATCTTTTGCAGCACAAATATTTTCAAGATTGGGTATAGAATGTTTGAGTGCCTAATATTGTAAATAGTAATATGCATTCAGTGCATGTCGGTGAGCGAATCACGAGATACCGGCAGAGGAAGTAACTTCGGCCACTTTAAATTTTACGTCGCTTTGAAGATAAAGTTCATAATCAATCGTCTTAATTAAATCAGAAGAGATTATCTCAAGTTTGTTATGCAATATTCCTGAGTTTAGTGACAATATTTGTCACATTTTTGAATGAACAATGCGGAAATGTGGACTGAGTATTTCAGGAACCAGTGGCGTAGCGTAATGGGGGCAGCAGGGGCGGCCCGCCCCAGACGGCACTTTTAGAGGGCGGCAAAATTTCACAATAAATAATAATAAATATTTCTTTTAAATATTTCATTTCATATTTTGTCGCATCTACGATTCGGACCGATTGAAATGAGTTCGGAAGCTTTCTTTAGTTATTCTCTAACGACTTCTTTTTATGAATGTTTAGTGATAATTATATTGTAAAACATGTGATTATTATACTGTAAAAAAGTGATTATATTGTAAAAAATGTGATTATATTGTAAAAAATGTGATTATATTGTAAAACATGTGTATATTATATTGTAAAACGTGATTATTATATTGTAATACATACATACCTGACTTTTTTATTTGTTACATGTGTAATACCAAATAATTATGATTGTTCATAATTATTTGAGTTATAATTATAAGAGTTCTTTAGAATTACTGTATATTTTAGTGTTTTAAATTGAAATACCTAAATAAGGTATGGCGAAATTTTTCTCTGCCCCAGGCGGTTGACACCCAGGCTACGCCACTGTCAGGAACCTCGTTCATTGCGGAGCGGAGTGAACGGGAACCTCGGTTATTGATAAAATAATGTGCGCCCACGCTTTCCATTAACTTCGGCCACTTGAAGTACGAAAGAGGTCTGTCAATGAGTAATTCCAAGATTCCTCTGAGCACTTACTTGCTTATGCATCCGAAATGCCCTTTAAAACAGCATTTCTATTTACAGACGAGAGTCCCGTTGACCAGCATTCAGATTGCCAATTAATTCTCTTTTTTCAGGGCCAACAAATTAATTAGCTGACCTCTTCCATTGTGGGCAAGGGGCTCCCGTCATTTGTTTCTCCAACCGAGTCTTCTCTTTCATGAAACTTTTAGCAGATAGAATTCACCAACGTCTAAGAGTTAGGTCAGTTGTGAATTGTTACTCTGGTGGATCGTTAGATTGCTTCCTGTTATCTTTCCACCTTGAACATAATACGACATCAACTGAACACTGCGTGTTAAATGTATTATTTTCCCCTCTCTTTAAATTAAGAGACATTCTCCCAAAACCACAATAACAGCGATTTATTTAAAAATAGAGACTTGAAAAGTTATATTCCCCTCTTCACGTTACAATACAAAGTACTGAATATATACAAACAGTCCAATATGTCACTGAAAATATTGGGGACATTTTACATAGCTAGAGACATTATTGGGTAGACGGTCCGGTGATCTGAAAAGTAGTTAAATGATCAGATCCTAAGTGGTACAAAAATTAAACCTGTTTGTGAACGGAACGATAGAAATTAATCCGGTCGAACGAAGTTAGCTCGTTTTCTTCAGATGTTGTCACGAGACTGTTGTAGCACTATAGATGTGTGTAACAAATACGACAAAACAGCGCCTCAATTTCACTTCGAAGTCTGTAGCCGTTCTATAATGGATAACTGTTGACTATTATTTGACACAGTTTGATTCTTTTTGTGGGTGTGCATTCGTCATTAACCTATAAAGATAAATGGAACGACGTCACAGGTTCTCCCCTCCCTCTCTTTCTCTCTCGCATTCTCTCGTTCATCGTTGACATTTTATTTTTTCATTTTGCTTTTAGTTGTGTTGTCACAGGTATATTCCTTGAATGTGCAAAAAATAAAAAGGTACATTTTCCAATACCGCCAACGTAAAAAATGAATCTGTCGCATACAGTATTTAGTTTGTCGTGTACGTACTAATACTTTATCCAGACGAACGAATTAACTTCCGCTGGATGAATTCAAAAGTGATGCGCATTTTTCGTCTCTTTTTAGAAAAGTTTTTAAATGAGTAGAAAAAAATTGTTCATGGTATGTATTGGACTCGCGGTACAAAGTCCCTCTCCTAATTCTTGTGCTGAAAAGTGCGTACGTTGTTTCGCCGACTGCTCTTTAATGACGGTGGTCAAGAAATGGCTTTGCACGAGATGTTTCTGTGCCTGGGATGCAGCGGGAGAGGTGTGCGCTGGCCGGCCAGACGCGAGCCCCGGCGATGACGTCTTCCGGCCGCCGCGGACCTTCGCGGCGCGGCGTCTCCATTACGTATTCCGAGATCGGAGGCTTTTTGTGCGACGCGCCGAGTGTTTGAATTGGCGGAACGGGATGAAGGCAGTTTGATAAAAGGAAGCCTGACGGAGGCGGGGACAATGGAGCGTTGTGGGTCGGCGGCGCGGCGCTGCGGCGATGGTGACAGCGCGGACGGGGTGGGGGAAGGGGGCCGCTATTGGAATCGAAGGGCACCCTAAGGAATCGAGGGGTTCCGCCGCTCCTGCCGGCGGAGGCCATGGGCATGTCCCGAAGAGACGAATGGGCCCCAGATCAGAGCACGTGACGGCGGAGGAGGGAGGGAAGAGAAATAGGTGCCCCGAGGCGGACGAAACTTTGTATTCGTCTTCGACGTCTGTTTGTCTTTGGCTCCTGAAGGAATAGTTGCGCCTTTGCCTCAATGTGTCTTATTCCGATTGATCTGATAGTCGATTGGAGCCTCTGTGCAGTCTTATTCGTTTGATTTTTTTTTCATTGATTTTTCTAATTTTTTTAAGCTTTGCATTGGATTTCCAGTTTCGACAAATATGGAAACGACTAATAGAATAAAGGATTAGATGTTCACATGTTCTCAGTAATGTCAACCACTATCTCGTTTCTCACATAAAAAAAAAGTGTAAATTTCACATTGGACCCTTTTGAAATACATCCGCATGTAGCCATGTAGAGATTTTCTGCCTTGTCTTCAGTATTTTGTTCTCATGAATAATTGTTTATCAAATTCAAAGTAAAGAGTTAAAAAATAATTATTACAATATTTAACTATGGTTATAGTTGAATCAATTGTGAAATATTAAGCCTGAAATGATGATTTCAAATGATGCTTAGAAAAAATGATCGTGTCCGAGGTAGACGGCTTATGGCAGAACCAGAAACAGACTGTTCCACCCTGAGTGGAAAACGTGACAAAACAATAACCAACGTCGCGACAACGGCATTCGTTCGATAGTGAACGGCCTGCAGTAGTATTCTTTGTTTCGCATTCCCAACCCTGTCGCGGAGCGGCACGGGCTCGCTAATTCAACACGCTTAATTTGGCCTTGTTCCAAAGACAATGAGACGCACTTAACAGCGCGGCGGAATGCGCTACCGGGCGCGCGGGCGCGTTGGTGCTTCCGGTCCCGTGATTTAGTGCGCTTGTCGCGGCCTCGCCTCATTGTTTGTTTGCGCGGCGCGGCGCAGCGCGGCGCGGCGCGGGCCGGCGAAACGCAGGGCCGGCGTGGCGGCGGGCGCCTCCCCCCTCCCCCCCGCGCTGCTTATGGATTATTCATGCGCTTAACTGCGGAGTCGTGTCGACGATGGCGGCGGAGGCGGCCCCCACGAGTTCCAGCTACTTGACGGCGCAGCAGCTCGCAGACAGGTGGTGCAAGACGCTCGATGTCCGATACATCATTGTCCTGTGTTGCTGGGATTGCCTTCCTGCGCTTGTGGAACCTTCGTGACCGAGTCTGCGACGTGGTGGCTGACGTTTTGGCCAACGTGTTGGGTCTTCTGTAGAGCTGTGCTGCTGAGGAGTCAAGCGCACAAAAAAGCCGCAGGGTGTTGGCCCAAACCCAAACCACTGAGCTCAGATCCAAACCACTGGCTGGGACAAGAGGACCTCGCACGGGACGGTCTGCATCTAAATTTCCGCGGTGCATGGAAGTTGGGTCGCCTGCATGACGAGGTCATTCAGTCATGCTTGCGAGCTAAGTGACTGCGCGCGAGGAAGGCTGAGGCATTGGTGCTGGCGGAGGTGGAGGCGGTGACAGTGGCGGCAGAGGAGGAGACGACGACGGCGGCGGCGGCGGCGGCGGCGACGACGGCGGCGGCGGAGACGACGACGACGGCGGAGACGACGACGACGGCGGCGGCGGCGGCGATGACGACGACGGCAGCGGAGTTGACGGCGGCGGCGGAGACGACGGCGGCGGCGGCGGCGGAGCCGGAGGCGACGGCGGCGGCAGAGACGACGGCGGTTGCAGCTTCGGGATCCGCGCATTCCCGAGTACACTTTCAGGTGAGGAAGGGATTCATTAGGTTGTTGCAGGTGAACTGTCGTAGTATAATCAATAAAGAAATAGAGTTTTGAAATCTAATTGATGCCTGTGATCCCGACATAGTGATAGGGACTGAGTCGTGGCTAACTCAGGAAATCGAATCCTCGGAAATTTTTCATTCTGATTACAAGATTTTTAGGAGGGATAGAAATAGTAGAGGTGGCGGTGTCTTTATTTGCGTCAAAGCAGACATAAATATTAGATTAGATTGGGTTAGTACAGATTTTGAAATGATGGGAATAGAAATTACTACTTCAGGAACCGTGTTAGAAATTATTGCATGCTATAGGCCACCGGGTGACGGCTACGAAATTTTGGAAGATATCATACAAAGAACGGGAAATGAAAATGGTCATCCTATTGTTATCGGAGGAGACTTGAATATTCCTAGCGCAAACTGGGAGGGAGCCGTGAGCGAGGCGAAAGTCCAAACACTTGTTAACAGACTAGTTTGGGATAGGGGATTAGCCCAGGTAGTACGGGGCGCGACGCGGCAGGACGCGGTTTTGGATGTTTACCTAATTAGGCCGAAAGATCTTTTCATAACTTGTGAAGTCGTTGAGGGAATTAGTGATCACAAAGCGGTTCTTCTTGATTTAGACGAAAATATTTCAAGGAAATGTATTGCGACAGGAACGAAAGTGCGTCAGTTCAAGAAAGCAAACGTAGAGGGGCTTCATGAGTTTCTTAGAGAAAAATACAACAACTTTCTGAGAACAGAAGGAGGTATGGAAGAGATATGGTGCGCATTTAAAGATATTATAGACGAAGCTTTGCAAAAGTTCGTACCATGCAAAACTCTAAAAAATAATCCGGATCCAGAATATTATAATTCAAAAATTAGGCGTATGAAGAGGATAACGAGAAATGCATTTAAAAACCGAAAACGCAGTACCGAGCATATGCATATTTTTAGAAATTGTTCGAAAGAATTAGAGCGAGAAAAGAAAATTGCTCAGGAGACGTATTTAAAAAACATTCTAGACGAAAAGGGAAATAACTGGTCAGGATTTTACAAATATGTCCGTAGAAGAAAGGGAAACAAAGAGTATATCCCAGTTGTTCGTGAACATCAAAACACACTCATCACAGGCGACCGGGCAAAAGCTAACGCATTTAATAGGTATTTCAGTTCGGTTTTCAAAAGCAATACGAACCATCCACTTATTCAAAGGTATTCGGTTACAAATCAATTTAATATTGAAGTAAACGTTCTACGTAATAAAGTAAAATTTATGAAAAATGGTAAGTCAAGGGGGCCAGACGACATTTCTACGGACATAATTAAACTAGGAGGAGAGGCAATATTACCGTACTTAATTAGAATATTTCACGTGTCTATGAACAATTCAAAAGTACCTGAAGATTGGAAATTAGCTTTTGTAGTACCAATCTTTAAAAGTGGGGACAAAACTATACTAAGTAATTATAGGCCGGTAAGTCTCACGTCAGTGGTCTGCAAACTTATGGAGCATCTAGTTGCGAGTTACATTAAGCAAGAGTGGGAAGTCAAAAAATGGCTCTATCATGGCCAACACGGATTTAGGACTAATTATTCATGCGAAAGTCAGGTAGTAACGCTATTTCAGGACCTAGCAGATGAAATTGACGCGGGCGGGAGAGTAGACGCAGTAGTTATAGATTTTGCCAAAGCGTTCGATGTTGTTCCACACGACCGACTTGTTCAGAAATTAATAAATTCAGGCATCGATCCCAGGGTGGTGGCGTGGATTAGCGAGTTTCTGCGTGACAGGAAACAGAAAGTCCGAATTGGGCAAGAGTTATCTTCCTGCGCAAGCGTTACGTCAGGAATACCGCAAGGGAGTGTCATTGGACCTCTTCTATTTCTAGCGTTCATAAATGATTTGCCAGCGCAATTAATTTCAAATGTTCGGCTATTTGCAGACGATTGCATAATATATCGCATTATAAATTCGAAAGACGATGAAAATATGCTGCAACGGGATCTTGATGCATTATCTTACTGGGCGGAAAATAATGGTATGACCATAAATAGTTCTAAAAGCAAATCTATCACTTTTGGCAGAGGTCACAATTACAGCGTAACAAATTACCGTTTAAGTAACGACATTATTCCGAGAGTTTCTTCGTGTAAGTACCTAGGTATCCATTTCGATAGTAAATTAAGCTGGAAAAATCACGTAGATTTTGTTGTAGGGAAAGCGTGGAGATCTCTTCATTTTGTAATGCGTATCTTAAAAGAGTACAGTAAACGCGAAGGAAATTGCTTACTTGTCGCTTGTTCGTCCGATAATGGAATATGGAGCAATTTGTTGGGATCCGCACAAAATTATGCAGTGTAAGAAGTTGGAAAGGATTCAGCGTAGAGCAGCTAAATTTACTTTCAGGGACAAGAAAAGGATAGGGTGGGATTCACTCGAAAACAGGCGAACATTGGCAAGACTTTGCGCCTTGTATAAAGCTTATAGCGGTCATCCAGCTTGGAAAGAAATTAAACGGCGGCTAAATTTTCCTACGTACATCGGTAGAGGTGATCACAGGCACAAAATAAATTTAAGACCGCAGAGAACGGATGTCGGGAAATTTTCTTTTACAAATAGAACGATAAGAGATTGGAATAGATTGCCTGCAAAAACCTTTGAACCTCGAAGCGTTCAACAATTTAGGAAAGTAATTTAGGGCATTTCTAAGTTTGAGGTAGTTAACTAGGAATATTAAGTTATACAGTGAAGTGAAGTGAAGTGAAGTGAAGTGAAGTGAAGTGAAGTGAAGTGAAGTGAAGTGAAGTGAAGTGAAGTGAAGTGAAGTGAAGTGAAGTGTTGTGCAGTGTAGAGCAGAGAAATAATGAAGGTGTTTTTTTAGTGTAATAGTGAAGTGAAATGAAGTGAAGTGTAGGCAAGTGCAGTGCGGTCTTCATTGTTTAAGCACTCAGTGCTGTTTTAGATTGACGTTTCTTTTATCTTTTAGGTAATTTAATGTTTGTTTTTTAAGATTCACCAGTTTTTATATTATTATTATTATTATTATTATTATTATTATTATTATTATTATTATTAATATTATTACTATTATTATTACGGTTATTATTATTACTATTATTATTACGGTTATTATTATTACTATTATTATTACTGTTATTATTATTATTATTATTACTGTTATTATTATTACTATTATTATTATTATTATTATTTTAGCATTATTATCAACATTATTATGTTATTTGCATGAAAATTAATATCTTACTTATGTAATTAACTGCCACCGGGTCACACCCAATTGCAGTTTAAATAAATTTATCTTTTATCTTAAACGTCAGCCACTTTGAAACACACGCGGCTTGGTTTTTCCTGGAGAGCCAAGATTCCGTTTATTACTACTCTTACAATCCATTCCTTCCGAACCATTTAACTGAATTTTCATTACTTCTGCCTTCTTTGTTGGTAAATGAGCAGTTTAGGTGTATAGGTCATTTCACTCGAACCAGCTTTTTCAGTCATCCTATTTGATAGAAACTATCTGCTTTGAATCGTCTACGAATGAAGTCGCTTACTTTTCTCACGATACAAGATTTCTAGTTGCGCAGCATTCTGGAACGTCAGCGACCTGGAGCATCGGAGGAATTTTGGCGTTGGCGAGAAGATAACGGCAGCGGCAGGTTTATTTTGACCATGTGATTATTTGAGTATTTCTGAAAAGAAAGAATTTTTAGAATGCATTTGCACCGACTGTGATGGCTCAGTGGTACCATTCTGTGGATGCCTTTCAGCGTCGCTGACCAGAGACAATGTTTTTGTTTCTTTTCACTCCGGGGGCGGCATTGCGTTACTAGTGGCAACAACATTGTTTCAACGTTAAATTATGCATGTGGTAAACTGTAATACTGTTTTATTTTTGCTAATGTATTATGGGCATGATGCATTTCGTGAGTACTAAATTTGTTTTGTTTGTTGTTTTTTTTCCTTTTTTCTTTCTTTCTTTCTTTCTTTCTTTCATTTTTCTTCTTCCGTGTTCTAAATCAACTTCTAAGGTTTGCCAGAACAAATTGTGTCAAAAACTAAACTTTCGTAGACTTACTGATGAGTCATTTTCAGGTATTTTATTGGTTACTTTTTTATGAATTTAGCGGTTATAATTACACATGTCGTCACTTTTAAACCATAGAAATCCGCTTTCGTGTCATCATAATAGCTACATATTTTAAGTGCCAGTCTGGTCTTGCTGACGATTGTAACTTGTGCATCGTTATTATCGTATTGAACATAAGATTCCTTCAAAACACTTTACCATTACGGGTTCTCTCCTTGGCGCTTTGTACTCTCATCACCACCACCACCACCACCGTATGTGAGTTATTTTGCAGCCGCCAACTCCAGGCTGGGAGTGTTGACCTACAAAACACAATACGGGGGCCTAGCTACCCGTAAGAAAGTTTCACGCTACAAATCTGCGAGCAGGATTCTTCTCTTGTGCTTCTCAACCATGTCTTAAAGAGGTCTTGCTTTCCGAGAAGACGGGCGGGGCAACTTCGGGTGTAATCCCCGGTTAACCTCGCTCTATAATGTACTGTCGTCTTTCTTGCCTCACTCTCGCTTTGTTCGCTCGTTGGTTGCCCTGGAACTCATTTCGGACGCTGTGCGATAATCTGGCGACAAATCCTCCTAGGCCGTGGATGCACAGGTCTCGACCCGCGCTGCTGGCGGCTGCGAGAAGTAGTGCCGCAAGCGCCTCTACGGAGTGGCCCTTCGCAGTGGCGTATCTTCAGATGGTGTCACCCGGGGCAAAACTAATGGTATCATCCCATCACCCCCCCTACAAATTAAATTTAAAAATATCGTTGAAATCGAGACTCTTTGAACCTTGAAAAATAGGTGCTTACCGCTTATAGTTTCATTTTAGCATTTTATTTTCTTTGCTTTCTTAGTAATTTTGATTTAAATGTATACTTATTAAATTAATATAAATAATTTTTAGCTGAACCATAAAAATTATATAATTCCAGCAATATAATTTTCAAATCACTAAAACTAGCAAATTATATATATATATATATATATATATATATATATATATATATATATATATATATATATATATATATATATATATATATATATATATATATATATATATATATATATATGCACAGTGCCCGTGCGCGAACAGCGCCCTCGTGGCTGTGTGACCGCGATGGGTTTCTCCACTTGTTGTTTGAGCCCCGTGATGTTTGTGTTTCGTATTAGTCTATGAGTGAAAAAACAACAACAACAACAACAACAACAACAACAACAACAAACAAACCAACCAATGTGCTCGCAAAATGATAGAAGTAATAAACGAAAAAGAACCGAGATAGTGTAGAAGTAAACCATGAAAACAGTGACGAATTCTCCGAGACCCCGCGTATACCGCCGGTATACCTCGTAATTCGAAGTGTATAAGAAATATTTCATAATTTCTGAAATCCTCTAAAAAGTTATTGAGATTTTGAAAGTTTTAAAACAGATGCGAAAAAATAACTTTTTTGCTACCGAGAGCCAGCCTGTCTTCCGCATCCCTAAGTGCTGTGAAGAGCGTAGAGTGAGAAGTTTCAAACATTTCTTAATGCTGTCCAGACAGTTCGTTCGGCATAGGCGAAGGCACCGCATGCCAGCCGCGATAACCTAGTCCGCTCCTCATATTTCAAGGGCGGGGAGAGGAGAGGAGAGGATGCGCGTCTGTACGGTCGATAGGCACCCCAAAATATTGCGGTGAACAGTCCTTCTCTGGTCGTTCGTAAGTTACGCTTCTCTCAAGATTTTGTGAAAATGAAGTGTGTTAATTATTTATTAAAGACAGAAATTCATAGTATTGGGATTTCAGAAAAGTTCAAAATAAAAGTCAACGGTAGAGGTAGCTTCCATAAAGTGCTGTGTACTTGAAATAAAGTTCAGGATTCGCCACTGCACGAAAACTTGGCTTACCACATTTCCAGGAATGGTTGCCAACCGTCCTCCGTTGCATTTTAAATGTCTTTTTAATAAATTTTTAACATTGATTTTTATTTTTTTGTGACATGACTAACATCTGATACGTTGGATCGTTTATTGTTTAATTGAGAATAGAAAAGATCCTTTTTCTGAACGCTCACACACGCATACTTGATAGTGTCTCAGCCTGGCAACTCAGATCAAGAGTCGCTCAGACCACCTTCATCTGCATTTTGTGAAGGAATCATTTCACTTTAATCGTAAATGGAAAGAAGCATGAAATGTGTTGAAGGTTTTTGCTTATCGAGTGTAATAATGTAAATCATGTTCGTTGTTAAATTAAGTCAGGATGTAAGACAAAGTAGATTTAGATTAGTTTGTAAGTATCTGGTTTGTAAGCTAGGCCATACGTTAGCTATGTAAACAGAATTTAATAATAAATATTATATTACATGAACGTTGTTGGGAACCCTATTGCCAGGTGAACACATTCGTGCCCTGCGCGGGATTCGAACGTGCAAACCTAGCGAAAAGCTGTTGTTGCCTCGGTCGACGGCGCTATTTGAATCGGTTATTCGAAATGGCCACATCTCCAATCTTTGCGAAAATTAGATTTTATCTTATGCTTCAAAATATGATTTTACTCTTGTTACGTTTGAAAACGCCACCACTGTTCGATAATATAATCTAAGAAGGCGTGCGCCCGCTGAGCACCGGATGGAGATATGACCTTTCCGAAACAACTGATCCGTGTAAGTCGACTACTGAAAACATTTTGCAAATTATTGTAATAATGTGACGCGCAGCGGATGTTTTCTACAGGATTTGTTAACTCGAGAAATACTAATGTAAATAGGGTAATCGAGCATGCAAAATATAGTCGATATCATAGAAGGTAGTACAAACTGTATCCATTTTAATGATTGACAGCCGTGTAGTGACAATTCAAACAGAATTATACTCCAATGAAAATAGACCAAACTCGCACACGTTTAATCAGACTTTGTTATCGAGTTCGTTGTCTGCTTTTGCTGCGCGTTTGCGTATGTGGAGTTGCGGAGCGTTGTTGGACTCCCGGGTCGCACGCGCATCAACATGTCTGCCGGTTGCCTGCCAACGCATTCATGAATTGAGCCACAATCCACTCTCCACAATGAATGACAAATTCAGAAGCGTTGAATTATTGATTGATTTTTTTCGTGTTTCCGGGCACGTCAACTGCTCTGGTCATTAGTCCCGTTAGTGTAGTGCATGTTGTTTTTCTCGGGAGGCGGCGGGGACCTTCCCCCGCTGGATGGCGAGATCCGGCGCCGACCTACCGTCGGCTAGTGGGGTTTCCCCCTCACCAGGACTCTCCCACCAGCGGGGCACCGCCCCAGCCGGGACAAGTTCTAAGCTCCCGACTGGTCTCCCGGAATATGTGGTAGTGTAGTGCATGTTAGTGTAAGTGTGTGTGTAAGGGGAGAGGATAGGACAAGGAAGAGGAAGGACAGATCGCGCGCGGTCCGTGGCCCGTTTGATAGGGTACTGCTCCGGCATTCGCCTGGTGTTGACCGGAGAAATCACGGAAAACAACCGATCAGAGCAGTCGGCCGCTTGAATTCTCCTCCAGACAACGACTGAATTCGACCTAGCTGAAAAGCTAGTGTCGAAAATCCTGCCGCCGTGCGTTGAATTACATGCATTTTATTACGAAACAAAGAAAGTGTAATGTTACGTAATGAAAAATGAAGTGAAATCGTAGCGCTGCGTAGGTTAATTTGTATGAATCCTTTCAGTGCTCTCACAGAAACAGTTTCAACGTCTGATTTCTGCTCACGTCTCGCGGTGAAGCCACGAAATGTGTGCGCGTGGTTTGGGCACAGGGGGTGCAGGCGAAGGGCGGCCGCGAGTGCAGGCGGGAGACGGCGCCCTCAGAGGGACGGTAACTGGCAATAGGGCAGGGAAGTAGCACAACTGCCACGCCTCCCCCCGAGGGAAGTGCAGGGCCTGAGGAGGGGAGCAAACGGGAGGCGAGGTGACGCATTGGTGGAGGCGGCGCAGGCGGCGCGCGTTGTGGAAATGCTTGCGGGGAAGCAAATGATGATAGTAAACGGGTGGTGCAGTGGCGGTAGCGTCATGCAGAACGCTTGCGGCGACCTCGTGGAGGAGAGACAAGGGCTGCACAAAGGATGCTTCTGGATCTCGGTATGGGAGCTGTTGGACGTTTGAAGAGATGAGTCAGCCTCGCGAGCCCGAATGCTGCTTTGCACCCCACCCCCCCGCCAGCTAATTCCCTTCTTTCCCTCGTGACAAAGTTTTACTTACGACACAATCTCGTACCCTAAAAGGTTGCGTTTCAAATAAATTTTCTTCTACTTTCCATCATAATTTGCAAAAATTGTATTTTGTTGGTTTTCGCGTCCTAGTTGATTTTCTCCTACTAGTTATTTTCCTCATCTCTTTCGACTGGGCTGGCTTTCGGTTTTGTCCCCACTCTGTTCCCACGTGCTACTTATTGGCGCCTGAAAGGCGGTTTTTTTCGTATGTTCTCAATTTTTCCGCCCCTAATTGCAGAATAGAATTTGAGGTACTAAGATCGTACGTACATCTGCGCATTGCATTATAGTTTTTTCTAATTTTCGAAAATTTAGAGTCCAACAACAATAATACCTATGCCATTCTTTTTAAGTGTTCTTTCGAGTAAAAAAATTTAGAAATAATCTGGAGCTTTTTTAAAGGAAAAATGATAAAATTGTTTTTAATTCAAGCAAAAAGTGTGCGAAAACTACTCGATTTTTGATGAATGATTATATTTGAAGAACTAATATTTTAGAACAGATTATAATAAGAAAACGAAACGTCTTAACAAATTGTTTGTTTCGTATGTCACATTTCATATATCTGCTGCTGTGGCACTCAAAGATTCATGTAATAGTTTTTTCAAGAGAGGCATAGAATGGTTAATATAGAGAATAGCGCCCCCTCACACACACACATACACATACAAATGCCATCTGTAGGTAAAGAACTTTTCCAATGCTTCCTGTTGGCTTAAGTAGAACGACTCACTTACATAGCAATAAATTTTAAAGTAAATACTAGCAGAAACTATTTTGATTAATATACACATTCACCAACTGAAAACGTTTGAAGAAATAAACCAAAGAAACCGATCTCCCCATTCAGCGGAAGAAGAACACTGGAATCTCGAGTGATAAAACATTCACTACACGAACGGTACTAATGACCATTGTTGACGTTCCCAGAAATATTAATCAATGGTCGTAATATATATTTATCGTATTAACACCAAAATAATATTTTTCCAGTAAACGTCACGAGATATTTTCCGTGAGTCGCATCCACTACATTTTCCTTTCAGTCATCGTCAAGTCTCGTGAGGATGACCTGCGAGCAGGGAAGCGAGGTCCTCCCTCCAGCGTGTGGCAGGTGTCTCGCGCTCCGGCCGGAGGAGGTCGGGCGGTGTCACGTGCCTGAGGCCGATCAACGAAATTGCGATCTCGCGTTTTACGCGCTGCGCCGTGCCGCTCGGGGGCCCATGCGAGCGCCTGCCGCGTCTCAGATGTCCTAGTGAGTAAATCGAGCCGTCGCGATGTCTGAGGGCGTATTACGGCGCCGAAATGCAGAGGGACGCTCGCACGGCTTGTGAGACCGAAAGCGCAATTGGATGCGAAAGATCGATGTAGGATATTCCGATGCTTGTAACCTGTGCCGTAGAATCTCTATCACTTTATCATAGGTAACACCACGGGGGCTTTGTCGATAAATCCCCAACTGGCGAAGCGAGGAGGGGATTTATCTGAGAATGTTCAAAGCACGAGGGTTATTTAATAGGACTATTCCACGAATGAAATTACGTCCAACAGAGTTCCAAAATGCGCCAAATATTGAAAATAACTGAAAGCATGTTAAATCAGAGGTTATCTTACAGTACATACGCGGTTTATTGCACATCGACACAGCGATCGATACATACCACATCCTAAGATACATGAGTCGCACCTTATTTATTGGCCTGAAGGAAGGAACGGTAAGAAAAATTGGATAGAAAAAACGATATGTTTTTTGAGAAATATAACGCTGATTGGTGCATTTTATGTGTATAATTAAACACTATTGGTTTACATTTCACGAGTGAAATAGTCGTTTGTAAATACTTGTAAATGGTTGTTTTAATTCTTATGTTAAATTATTACAAGTGAAATTTTCATTGTCTCTGCACGTATCCTAAGGGCTACATCATATTATTAACAATTTCATTGTTTTTTCTAAATTTTCTGTTAGCATAAAGAGGTTTTGTAAAACACCAGTTTTTTAAAAGCGAATTTGTTAAGTAGTAGATTAGACACATGGGGGCTAGCATCCGGGTACCGATCTTCTTGTCGGCTAGGCAGACGCTTTTGGCTATACACTTTGAGTTACACAATAAACACATATATTCTAGTAGTAACCTGTGCTGTTCTTGCGAATTTGCATTCTTTGTACGGTACAGCTAATCAACCTGCCGACCAGTCGCCACTTGCTTGCACTGATGATGAAAGTGCGCCTCACGAAAACGCTTTTTGATGAATTGTGATTAGAGGCTTCGGGAGTAGCTGAGACCCAAGCTTTATTAATCCTGGGGTGGTGGTAACAGATTGAATTGCTCGTATAAACCTTGTTGCATTTCGATGCTATCGTTTTTCTGACAACGTTCCAGGCAGGGAATGTAGTTGTCTCTATTTAATTTAAAATATCTCTAAATATTGAAAAATGTTATTATCAAGTGGACATTTTAGGCATATGCAGAATAAAATATTTATTATAGTTCCATGCAGTGTTTGACTAGAATCTTATATTTATGATTCAAGATCCGTGATGTTGTGTCTCGCTTTTAATGTTATTGTTCAGGCTTGATTAGGTTACCAAAGAGATAAGTGGTTTGAGATTTTAGGCCTTTCAAAAAATTAGATTATATATATTGTCTTGTTACAGATTACCCATTGGCAAATGCGATAGACATTCCAGTATATAATAGCATAATCATTTTCAGTATGTGGAGGTAATTTAATCAGTAATAATCAAGACGTACTACATCTTATTTCTGATTAACATTTGATTAACAAATTGTAATGTTGATTGTTTCTTTTTTCAAAATAATATCGATTGTTACAGTGTTTTGGGATCATGGCTTAGAGCGATGTGTTTCGTTTATGTGAGCAGACCCGCCCGCCGTCTGTGCCTTGCACGGCCCGTCCCCTCCGTTAGCTCCCTTCCCACATAGCTCTCGACGCTAGTCTGTTAAGACCACTTCTCCAATGATGCCGGTGGGCTGTCATTAAACCCCCGGTTGTGTTAACTTTGCCGTAGCCATTGCCACTGAAGTGCGCATTCAGTGCCCTGTAATTACGGTCGCTGCGAGCAAGTGATCTAAATACTATGTTCGGAATTAATATCGTATCTCATGCACGCTTTCGCACGCGGTCGGATTTGTAGCTGCAGTGAGGATTCTAATTGCGTGTGCCAATTCATTGAGTGGTCCTCGTTGGTCATAATTTGTCTTCTAATACACAGTGACTCTATCAATTGTTGACTTGTTGAATTTTTTTGTACTGGGAACAGAGTGAAACGAAGAGCAGTAAATCCTGTTCATATTGGACGACTATGATCCGCTAATGTTTCTCCACCTGAGAAAGGTACCCAGGTTGCAAGAGTGTGTGTTAATACACCCTTTTCAGGATGTGACAACACGTATTTATGTAATTATTAAACATAAATCTCAGACTTGTCTTTTGTCCTGCATGAGTAGTAGAGGATTATACATCACCGAACAAACTTTAAAACTTATATAGAAGCTGTAACATAAAAGAGCTTTTGTTCCTGGAGGAAAATTCTAGCGACCTGTTGGTTAGTTCAGTAGTTTGCCATGGTTTCTCCAATCAAGAAAAGGTGAATGTCGATGGAGTACCCTTCAAAACAAACCACGGATTGCGTGGGATCTTTCCTTCCTCAACATTGTCCTGCGCATCTCACCTTACATACAAACACATTGTGTGTGTGTGTGTGTGTGTGTGTGTGTGTGTGTATACATGCACTACACAACTACACACACAAGTCAGGTGCCTAGAACAGTTTGCCGGCTGGCGCAATACCCCGTTGGAGGAATGTACCTGGGGAGGAAACCCCCGCTAGCCGATGATTAGGCCGTCGCCGGATCCAGCGAGAGGAACACCGCCACCTCCGGTGATATAACCTGCACAACACTTATAAACCCAATGACTTTAGCAGTTGGCACGTCCGAAAATATCTATCATTTAATCGAAAAGTTGGGTGGAATTAGTTTCCTTTCGGCAAAACTCCACTTCACGCTCGAGCGCCCACACACACTTGTGTAGGAGGGTGGTCGGTTTAGCGTTGGCGGATCGGGGATTTAGCGGTTTGCTGTCGAGTCGTTAGGAGTGGCGAGGATGTCTAAAGATGCCGGTGCCTCTCTGCGTGGCGACCGGGCGAGTGGAGGGGAGACGCGGCCCTTAATGCTCGCGCCGGTAATAACGCGTCGGCTTTCACGGCTCCGCTCCGGGCCGTGAAAAATGACAGCGCGTGATTGAAAACGAGGTTAAAAGATATCCGAACATTAAGGATAAATGTCGGGTGAGGCTGAGCGCGCTCCTGATGGATGGTGGCGGGCGATGCGGGCGCCGCCGGGCGGGCGAGCGGGCAGATAAAAGGAGCAGATCGCAGGAGACAAGAGCCGAGGACCAGTGCGGGCGCCGTAAAAACGCCGCTCGGGCGGCTGACGTCTGTTCACGGAAGGCGACGGCGCGGGCGAAGTGCAGCGATCTGTACTCGCATCGGGCCACTCTCCTTATTGGGGAAACGAGGCGAAAATGATTGAAATAAATTTAAACAGATGTGTAGTGACTTTCTCCTCTTACTGTGTATGAAATATTTGTCATCAATTTTGCTGCTTCGGGAGGGAGAGAGTCGGAACAACTGGGAGAGAAGGAAAAAGAAATTGTAGTAATACAAAATGATATGTAGATTCTTTTCTTGGTGGGTTAAAATTAAGTGACAATAATATTTATGATTTTAGAACATAGGCGTGCCCAGCAAAAAAAAAAAAAAAAAAAGAAAGAAAGGAGCGCCTAGATTTCTGGGTCCCTCTGTCTCACACCAGGCTCCCTTTTCTGCTAAACATTTTTTATTTACAAGTGACTCATTTTGCTGGTAAATAAATAAGATAATGTACAAGGACAACGAAACGATTTTAATGAGAGAATTAAAATACAATTAGTTTTATGTTGAACTATTTACAAATTGTCAGATGGTTTGAAGAACCTCTTCCTCAAATATCAATACCACAAATTGTCAACGTAAGAAGAGGGCGGGGGGAGTAATGAATTTATCATATTTTCGGTAATAAAATGTTTCATTACGTAGGACTCCGAGACCCCTGTCGTAATTGTCAGGGAGGGGTACACTGGGAAATATCGAACTAATGTTTACTCTAGAGATTTTTTAACGTAGTATTTAATTGTAATGTTTTAAAACGTATTTGCGTAGAAATATATTTGTGAACGCTTGTATAATGTCGCCCAGTCACACTATTCCAGTGGATATTCGATTTTTCCAATGATTTCTAATCCACCAGGGTTGCAATGCGAAAAAAAAGTGTTACACCACTAGAACCGTTTTGAAACGTGCGGGCAGAAAGCAGGGAAACGTTGCTTGCTTCGAAGGTGATGTTGAGGGTTGTGGTGTGGGATCGAGGGGGAAGGCGAAGGGGCGGGCAGGGGGTGCGTGGAGGAATTGGGCGCCTCCTTCCTCCTGCCGCCCGAATATTAACGAGCGTCCCCTCGCTGTGATCGATGCTCGGGGCCGAGAGTGCCTCGCGGCGGCGCAGCCTCCGCCCGCCTCGGCGATTGTGCGAGGACGCCTACCATCCATTCCCAGACTGGCCATTTGCCTTCCTTTTGCCTATCGCGCAGAAAAATAGCGCTTGTTTCGTTCATCCTTCTTACGTTTGTACTTTCTCAAATGCAGATATTCACAGTTTCTCTAAGCGCGTATTGTCTTAAGTTGGAAGAATGGAACGGCTAAATTGTTCGAATTCTATTCATACCGACATAACAACTACATCTTTTGTATAAAATCCTGTGTTTCGACGAGACCGGTCTTAGAAAGTTTCCCGTAATTCCTTTTTTCTCGTAGCATTTGATTCGGTTTAAAAGACATCAATACGAAAATCTCGGATCGGTTGTGCTTTCGTCAGGGAAATATCCGATACACAGGAATGCGTAAATGGAGCCAAAACTAGCGGGAATCATTGAAGGGCATGGAATAGGACTTCGCTAATGTGGGTAGTTGACCTCTGGACTCCATCTTTCTTCTTCTGCGCCATTGCAGTTTTGAGGGTTGTGAAAAATGAAGAAAAAAAGAAAACCTCACCTACCGTGTTTGAGTTTTAAATTTATGTTTGCACGTACGCACGTGTTGCTTGTACGCACGTGTGCGCAGATATAAGTCGTCCATGTAAACCACTGGGCCAAAAACGATTGCCCGAAACAAATAGCACTTTCATGTCAAAAGTGATCGCAGGAAACATCGTACTATTAACAAACGTATCTCTTGAATTTCTGCTACAAATTCATGAATATTAGCGTTTTGACCGTGTTCCATTGGAGATCATTTAAGAAGTGATATGCAGAAACGATAGAAGTATGAAATGCAGGCTTCTTTATTAATAGCTTTATAATATAAATACATTGTGTCCTCGTTAAATAAAAAACAATATAGAGAATGTGTTTGTTTCTACTTGACAACGCTCGCTTTTTCCTTTCGTTCTTCAAATTATCTTAGATGACTTGACCATTCCCTCCATCGGTTTCCTTCTGTCCGAAAAAATAAGCCTGTTCCGACGTAAATTCTTCATACAATGGACATTAGATTTTCTATCAAGCTATTCATCAATTTGACAAAATAATACATTTGGCATCTTACTCAATGATGTGCATCTGTAAAAATGAGGTTTCAACTAATTTTTAATCTGTTATTTGTTTTCTTTTTTGGTCCTCGCATTATTACTTTATCGGTTTGTATATTTAAGGATTTTAAAAGTTGATGTGAGTGAATTATGTTGGAGCGAGACTTTTTGCAAAGACGTCTCCCGTCGTTAGAACTTCGACATCAAACAGTTCACAGCGCATTGCGAAGTGCATTGACATGTCCTTTTCCTTTTCGAGATGTTTTTACCACCTGTCTGCTATATTAAGGGCGGACTTTTAAGTGCACTGAATGGGAAATATTCATTCGAGAAGTTCGAAGTGGAACCAGAAATGGGGTGGTGAAGCAGATGAAATCCAAACTTACTAGAAAGACCTGTTTAGTAAGGTGGAAGACAGATTTGAGGGAGAGGTCAGGAGGGAAGAAAAGGAACGAGGGTGACATTAAAGAAGGAACAAAAGTTCTATAGAATTGCACTGGTGTTTCTTCGAGCGGAAGGAAATGAAAACTTTCGAGAAGTCTCGAGCTTTTGTCATTGGTTATATTCTCTCTGCCAATATTTTGACCAACTCTTTATGTCTGCTTTTCTTCTAAGAGTTCGGAACGAAAATGTATTCACAAACGCGTCTTGAAACTTAACTGACTTGTGTTTTATCTTTGTGCCGAAGTAATTTGTTCAGTATCCGAGACAGATATCGCGTTCATTAGTTTGAGAAGTTGTTGGAAACATTCAAAGTGAATAATTCATCTTTCCTATTCAAGGAGTTTAAGAAGTGAACAGGTATTATTGTTCTCGGCAAATGTTCTTTTGACGAAATTGTTGATAGGTATTAACATAATACTGTAAGCCAGCTTTTAACGGTACACTTTTCATTAACTTTACTTGCGTAAAATGACTGAAGATTGGGCGATTTTAGTATGGAAAATGTGCATTTTTTTCGTTCAGGAACCGCTGCTTGAGGTACCGTACAACAACCGTACAGAAAGTGGCGCCGTTTACTAATGTTGCTATTTGCTTCTAGATAATACTGAAATGAGAGAGGAATCTTGTGTGTTCGTAGGAAATATTGTGGCATAGAAATGCGACTCAGGTTGTTTTATGTTAATCACAAAGACTGAAGGTCATAGGCTCTTTCCCAACTCGGAAAGCATAACTAAGGTATAAAGAAAGGTTATATTAGGTTAGGTCAGGGATTCCCAGCCTTTTTTTTACGTTAATCCTTTTTAAAAACTTCAAGCCCTTTGCTTAATCGGCCTCCTTAATTTTCTTCTGTGATGCAGCATACAACGTAATCATAACTCAGATAATAGCACATACATGGCTGATAGCAAATAGACAAAGAATATGAATAACACTTCGAAAAAATGTTTTATTAGATTTGTTATTCTTTACGCTATTGTAATTTAAAGTTTTTGCAAATGTAAAAAGTACATATCAGATTTTGAAACGTTATATAAGAGTTTGTTTGGTAATCAATGGGATCTTGATTACACCGCACAGTCGCCGGTGCATAATCAGCTTCCGATGCTCTATCGACCTCTTGATCATATTAACTCCCTTTCAACACATCGATTCCTCAGGGGGTCGATACCGTCCCCGTTGGTAACTACTGAGTTTTGTGCTTTGATTTTAGGTGGTTACAGTCACCATGGAACTCGAAACTACACACCTAGTTCCTCACGAGTTTTAGAATCAACCCATAAGCAGTCGTAACCGTACTTATCACGTATGTGCTATTTGCTTCCACTGGATCGATGGTTGCATTGTGAATGCCTCTGCAGCGTCGCCACCCGGAATGACTTGGGGTACGAGTCTCGACGGTGGAGGGTTTTCGACACTAGCTACTTAGGTCAGACTTCACTTACGTCGTCTTCCATTCTCCACAAATTTACAATTACAATGCCACTACAATACAGTACACTAGCACACATGCCGGGAGACCATTCGGGAGCGTAGAGTGTGACGTACTAGAAATAATAACACAGACGACTGTTCTGTTCGATATTTACAATATATTTACAATTAATGTATAAAGATTATAATACAAAATCTAACCCCTTGGCAACCTTTCAGTTCTCTTAGCCGCGAAACCCCGCGAGCGTCCCTCGGCCTAGCCCAGAACCACTGCTCGGAAGCAGCAAAAAGCAACGCGAGGTGCGAAGCTGTCGGACATAGAGTCCCGTAACTACACAAGTTACATGGCCTGTCGCCAAACCGATCTTCGACCTGAAGATCACGTGCAAAGATAGCACTGGAGATACCCCTCGTCTTTCGACACTCTGCGTATCCCGCGAGGCGCCTGTCGGCGCGGCCTTAAGTATCCGTCGGCTCGCCCCCACCCTACAAGCGGCGGGCGTCATACGGCTCGCTGGCCAGCCCTTCCAGGGCTGCAACCGAAATCGCTTAAACTCGCGTCCGCGCGCGTCCTTTTCGGGGATTTTCCAGCCGGGATTCCTACGGGGATTTTCCAGGCGGCGCGGCGTGGCGCCGCCGCCCTTCACCCCCATTCCACCTCCGGCTTAGGGCGGGTTTCCCCGAAGCGGCCCGACGCAGCGGCGCCGAACCACGCGACGCTACAAGAGCTTGTCTCGGATGGGGCGGTGCCTCGCTAACGCAGATATACAGAAGTTACTCTAAGAAAGGACCAGTTTGACAGGGCACAAAACAAAAGAATGTCATGTCGGAGGATGGCGTTGTAACAGGTAAAGTCGAAGCCATGTACAAATGAGCCAACTGCATACGAACAGATAGACGACTTGACCGCATGGAGATAATCTGCAGTTTTGTTGCCATCAGTAGCAGTCAAAGCGGTCCCTTCTTCCACCAGTCTCTCTTCATCTGGAGGAGGGAGCCGCGCAAGCCGATGTGGAGGTCGGTGCTGGATGGCATGTTCAAACGGGAGAGATACACCGCTCCCTCCCAGAGTATAATATGCGCTACATTTATGAGTCCAGTGACCATAGCAGTTGACATGCCGAAAACAAAATAATTAATCAATCGTTCTCCTAAAGTCGGAAACTTCGCCTTTAGACTTTATCCATACTGTCTAATAAAAGTGAAAAATACCAGTGTATCTTCACATAAGAGGTAAAGAAATAGGTTCTTATGTGATCTCTCTCACACACACACACACACACACACACACACACACACACACACACACACACACACACACACACACACACACACACACACACACATACACACACATTTCCTTATTCACAAATATAGATTTTAACAATTCTTCTCCGTTTTATTCTTTACTCAACTTGGAATTTCAATGCCTTTTCAATTACTTAATTAATCGCTCTGAAAAAAATCCACGTTTTACGGCTGTCAATAAACAACGAAAATGAAAGCAAGGGAATGCAGATTTGCATGTATAGAGAGCAGGGATGTCCAAATTGCAAGACAGGAAGGGACACATCTAAAACCTTTAATATGGTTGCGGGCCATATTTTCAATACTCGGGCGATCCACACCTGACATCCCCGTACTGTTGATCTCGGCAGATTTCCCGACTGCTCTGGAAAGGGGGAGATGGAACTATGCGTAATATCAGGCTGTACCATGCATAACGCACTGAAACATATAGATTCGGAATTTGTGAATTTACTAGAAAAAATCCTTTAATCAAAACTTAACGAATTGTTACATTAAAGGGGTTTTTACCCTGACAGAGCGCGTGCGCTAGGCGCAATATTCTCGCCCCACATGGATGCAAGGGACTTTTACGTTTGTCTAATACCCTTTCGCGGGCCTCTGTAAATGGCACCGCGGGGCGCATGCGGCCCGCGGATCGCCAGTTCGACAGCTCTGAAATAGAATAATGAAACAGTTTCGGAAATGTAGAGACTCAACTGAAAAATAATTGTGGTATTTAGGTTGAAAGATATTCATTGCATAGGAAACTAATTAATGTCTGTTTGCAATAATTGAGCTATAAACTCGGTATTAAACTGTAAGTGATTTTCGTAATATTGGTACACAGATGTCAATACAAACAGAAAGATATGATAAAACAAATGATGAAAATCAAGAACAATAAATCGGACAAAGAAAGGAAAGAGAGATGTCAATTGCAGGATGAATGTAATGAATCTAGAATTTGGAAATCGGGTGAGGCAACAACAACGTCCTTTTTAATGGCTGTATATCACAATATCGAGTTTCAGAATAAAAAGAGATAAACAAAATACAATATAATATAATTACCATTAAATAAAAATAGACTTTTCTAATCAAATATTGATTTGAGATCCCTTCAGCTGTCGGAAGTTTATTCATATACTACTTCATTTGGGTATACAGAATATTCTGTGTTATAAAGTATTTTAATGAACATCCATATTACCGGCTTGCTTTTCCCAGGGCATCTCAATCGATGTCATTGCTGTGCCCCAGATCGGAAGAACTTAAGGTTCGAGTCCCGATGTTGGTAGGAGTTTCGTCACTAGCTAGGCCAAATTCATCCACTCTCTGGACGTGGTTTCTAGCAGTCGGCTGTTCTGACAGGGTTTTCCGAGGTTTCGCCGATCAACACCAGTCGAATGCAAAATCTGTTGCATTTAACAAACGAGGCTCGCACCACGCGCCATCTTGCTTTACTCTTTCTTGTCTTACTTACCCGCCTTTGACCCTTTCTTGTCTTATTCTCATTCCTTACTTACCCGCACGTATAATTACACTTACTACACTACCACACATGCCAAGAGACAAGACGGTAGCTTAGACCTTGTCCCGGCTAGAGTTGTGCCCCACTGGCGGGAGATATGTGGTTAAAGGAAAACCCCACAAGTTGACGGCTAGGTCGGCGCTGAATCTCATCATCCAGTGGGGAAAAATCATCGCCATCTCCCGCGATAAAAGCATGCACTACACCTTTGACTTATCAGTCGACACGCCCGGAATCATCAAACAAACATCCGTATTCAGTGGGCTTGGGGTTCGGTATGTTTACTTTCCTTCGTGTACCTAGTACGTGGTGTTTATTTAAGAACTCTTCGGCTCGCGGCTTTTTCAACTGGCCGGGGATGTGCCCTCACTTCTCTGGGCAGTGGCAGCCGAAGGGCATGCTTGGAAGCTCGCGCGAAGCATTTCCACGCACATAATCGCAGAGGGAATGGGAATGTGAATGTCCTCCACCTATTTCTACTCTCTTTAGCACACACAAAACATGTTAAAATCATATTGTATTAAAATCTTTCGTGTCTGTGTTAGAAATTTCTCTTTAGCACACACAAAACATGTTAAAATCGTATTGTATTAAAATCTTTCTTGTCTGTGTTAGAAATTTCTCTTTAGCACACACAAAACACGTTAAAATCGTATTGTATTAAAATCATTCGTGTCTGTGTTAGAAATCTAATAAATAATCTCAATATTAACAAGTCCTTCTTCGCGGTTGTTTGTTCAGAAACGTTCTCTCGGGATGAGAAAATACGAGAGTATCTGTATACCGTTGGCCGCAGTTCTTTACGGGCCTGTAGCGGTGTACCTGCGTTTCGAGCCAACCACGTTCCGCAAAACACCGTGTATTCCTGCGGGCGGCGGGCGCGCACGCAAAGGCGCTTAAAATTTAACGCGAAAACGCGCGGGCGGGGCGGGGCGGGGCGCTTGCTAGCGCGCTTCCGGGAGCCCCGGAGCGGCGCTGGAGCGGCGGCACGTCCCTCGGAAATGGGCCAACTTCCGGGCGCGCAACCGCCGCTACCTGCGCCGCCGCCGCATCTCGTCCGCCCGGCGCCGCACCAACTGAAAATCTTCATTTAAAATGTTATAATTTAACTGTTTTAATTGACATTTGCTTACGCGAAATATGACTTATTTGTGGATAATCTAGTTGTAATGAACAAACAAATACGTCGTGAAACTTTAATGCATGTAAGTGTTTACTTAATATAACAATATTACAGTGCTCGAATGAGTTTACAATGTTCCACTGTTTTATTGATCCTAATTCCGAAATAGAATAATTGCTGGTGGAATTTTACTGCTATAGAGTTTGGAACTGATGTATGTGAAATCATAAAAGTGTTCGTATTGTTTTATTCAATATGACAATAACTTGGTATGTGTTGAAAATTACGCTCAAGCATTCATTTAATCGTAATAACTACAGTCGAAGCTGGATGCAGTGAACTTAAGTCAATTTATCCTATCCACATATATTACAAATAATCACTAGGTAAATCGGTTACAGTGAACTCTTAGCCTGGGTTGTAGTGGGCGTAGTAAATAGGACGCCCGGGGAAGAAAACCGTTTTGTTTCAGAACCGCGAATTTACAATTTAAGGATTTGCATGTAGTGGTAAATGATGATTAAGGGAACTGTTTCTGCCTGTGAGTGGCAGTTCTTGGTTACTATCGAGTGAAACTGAGAATATTTGTAGCAAGTAGTTCGTATTATCAGATGCTCATCTATGTTCTTTGGAAACTTAAAATGCGCGAACATTCTCTTCAGTGGTAATTTCCATTGCTTACAGTACATGTAAGCTTCCGCGACTGGTCCACAGATAGTTACCGCAAAAACCACGTTGTACCGCTGCCTTATTAGAGGATTATCACGACGAGATTCTGGACGTAAGTAATGACTCCAATATACTCTAGCAGGTGATATAAGAAATAAAGATGTAACAGACTCATTAATGAATTACATTATTTATTAGTATTGTAATTAATTATTATAAATTACATAGTTACCTCCACCACATACTGACCAACCACAGTACCGTATTTGCGGTGCAAATCAGCAATTGGCAAGTCATCTCTGCTAAATTGTGTCACAGTAAACAAATCGATCGTCACAAGTCTATTACTACCAAAGAAATTATAGGTTTAACTTGTTCATTCTTTTAGTGTTGCCATTAACCCTGCTGTTCAAATGTAGTTTACGGTTGTACTGCTCGAGTCCAATTGACCCGGAAATTTGTTTTGTACTCTAGCGATGACAAAAGAATTTCGTTGATCTACCTGTTTTTAATGTGTAATGTAGGTGAATGAAGTAGGCTTGCGAAATCAGTATAGTGAACGTACCTGGTGGAAAAACATGGATTTCTCTAAGAATGTC